>BQNB010021940.1:17371-63612 GCA_026074375.1 Tanacetum coccineum | reverse complement strand
TTTCACATGGAGAATTCCAAACGTGGAAGTATCCCCATGCAAGATAAGCTTAGATTGAGTAAATCACAAGGTGCCTCTACACCTGCTGAGTTGAAGCGCATGCAAAGTGTTCCATATGCCTCGGCTGTGGGTTCTATTATGTATGCTGTGAGATGTACTCGCCCTGATGTTGCGTTCGCTCAGAACATAACAAGCCGATTCCAACAGAATCCAGGTGATCTTCACTGGACTACTGTTAAGAACATTCTGAAGTATCTCAGGAATACTAAGGACATGTTTCTAGTTTACGGAGGTGATCTAAAACGAGAGCTCAGGGTTTCTTGCTACACTGATGCTGGATATCTGACGGATGCTGATGACCTCAAGTCTCAGACTGGATATGTGTTCGTTTTGAATGGAGGTGCTGTTGACTGGAAGAGTGCCAAGCAAAGCATTTTCGCTACTTCATCTGCAGAAGCTGAGTATATTGCTGCCTTTGATGCTTCTAAGGAAGCCGTATGGGTTAGGAAATTCATTTCTGGGCTCGGTGTTGTTCCCACAATTGAAAAACCCATTAATATGTATTGTGATAATACTGGAGCAATCGCTATAGCTAATGAGTCTGGAATCACTAAAGGTGCTAGACATTTCCGTGCCAAAGTTCACTACCTCCGCGAAGTTATTGAATTTGGTGACATAAAGTTAGAAAAAGTTCACACAGATGACAACTTAGCTGATCCATTTACAAAAGCGTTGGCTTTTCCAAAGCATTCAGAACTTACTAGGAATATTGGAATGCTTCCAGCTAGTAGTTTCATGTAAATCTGTGTTTATTAGTCATTTGGATAATTGGGATTGTAAGACAATTTTATTTTCTGATGAATAAAGATACGAGGTATTTGTTATCATTCATATAACAATTGTTTGTCCTATATTTGCATATTTAATCCTTGAATGATTTATCATTCTAAATAAGTCCATTGTCGGTTAACAATATGGGAGTATTGTTACATAAGGCAAATGTGAGTGTTGGTTATATTCTTTGAATATATGGAAGGTTCCCACCAAACTCATATGTTACTCACAAGGGATGCGTATTGGACACCCCAACCTTCGAATGTTTACTTTATGGATCCGTTGTCATAAGTAAAATTTGAAAATGGTTAGTTAAGTCATCCTTAGACTTGAGAATACAAACAAGTTCTGGTATGTGTGGATATCACTTTTTAATTCTATGTCAAACGCTGTCCTGAAAATGGTAGTTATAAAGACTATTATTGGAAGTGATGTGAAGCAGCATTCACAACACTTGTATTCAACAAAGAATTTGTTCCTCCACTTGATATGTGCAGAATAATACCTTGGCGCCTCTCCAGAATTAATCAGATAATTGTTTGGCCGAACCCAAAGGGTAATGCAAGTTGATTCTTGATTACATTTGGTATATCTGTATTGAATTCTATAACGAGAATCTAAATGGTTAAACTATATGGAATGAGTTAGGATCCATATCCATGGTTTAACGGTATTTGAACAAAGGGATGATTATAGCAAGACAAAATAACCATGCTACTGAGAATGTTTATGAAACTTGATCTCAGACACTTCTAGTTTTAAAAACGAATGTGAGTGTTGCTAGACGTTTCCGTCGTTAGTGTATGAGCTGTCTGCTACTCCAACTCCCAAGTGGGAGCTGTTGGATTATGTGAGTTGGACTAGCTCGGTCACGACTAGAAGTGTGTGAGCCTATTGGGGGCACACACGTTAAACACATAGAATGCGTTTAATCTTCACGTATACGTTTCTAATATATACCGTTTGGACAAAAATGATTAAGACAAGAACCCGTGGCTGTCTTTGTGAGTTGGCCGGCCATAAAGAAGGTTCTAGTGAGTGTCTTGGTTCATTGTATCTAGGTGATAAGAGAGGAAAGCTGGTGATAAAGGTTAGAGTGTTGTGATAAGGATTAAACTCATGGTTTATACCTTATCATGAGACTAGGGTAAAGAGACTATATATACTCCCTATCCCTAGCTCAAAACACACGAAAATATACATCACAGATACTCCCAAATCAGTTGCAATTAAACTCTTCCCCTCTCCTTAGTCCAACCGAATCTATAAACCCTAATTAGGGTTCATAGTATTTAATTAATCACTTGTGATCTTCCTGATTACATATACAAGTGTTTATAAGTTGTTTGTGATTCCCCTTGTGATATAACAACTTCTGATTATCTGGTTTACAACTTGTCAAGGCGTGACAAGGGTTGAAACTCGTTTTGGTTCTTTCCTGGTCGTTCTCGGACAAAGCATCAAAACAGATCGGACACAGTGTTGTCCGATATCGGACAACAAAAGGTTTTGGTTCTCGGGTGACAAAGGATCTCGGACAGAACTGTTTTTCGGCTTATTTTGGTATTGATCCATAGTTAAGCTGTTACACTTGGTGTTTGGGTATACGTGAAGCACGGCTAGCACTCCGGACGTATTTGTTTACGTGTTTGTGTGAGCACTCGTAGAGGTGACAACTTAGTCACTCGTTTCTCATTCTTGGTTTCATTTATTTGCTGGTGTCTACAAGGGTATGTTCCTATTTACTCTTTTACATTCCTTATGTGTTTAATGTATGTTAATTATATATGCTAGACTAGATCTATCCGTTGCGTACTCGTTAGAGTTAAATTGGTTAACTTGATTGTTAAATTCCAACAGTAACTAGGGCTGAGCATCAGGTTAAAAGTGAACCGAACCGATTAAAACCAAATCAAACTGGAAATTTTGAGGAAAACATGAACCGAAAACCGGATCGAACCGGAACCGAAACCAAAAACCATAAATATATAAAATCAAAATCCGAACCGAATAAGGTCGGTTCGGTTCCGATTGAACCAGTTCGGCTCGGTTTTTTGTTTCGGTTCGGGTTTCCCCGGCCTATACGGAGTAGTTAATTTGTAAAAATGTTATATACCGTTTGATTAATTTACGAAGTTTTGATATTTTATTTTGAAGATATTTAATTGTGTATATATTTTGAAAAATATGATTTGTCAAGAAGGTTATGCTAATAAATTGCCATTACTTAAGTATCAAGTTTTATATAATCACCCTAAATGTTTTGTATCACCGAAAGCCTTGTGATCTAATGATAACTCATGTTGTGTGACATTGCTTCTAACCAAATGGTCGTGAGTTTAAATTATATCTAGATTACTTGAAATAAATTACAGTGTATATACTTCGAGATGTTTTTTTCTTCCAAGAAAAAAATGTAGCTTAATATCAGAACGGAGGGAACAATAATATATGTTCGTAAAAACGCCTTTGATACGTCTTAATTTGAATAAAAACTCAAAATGTCCACCTATTATTATTGTAACATGTGAACATGTGTTTAGTAAATGCACATTGTGTCATGTTACATTCACAAAGGGTACTTCACAAAGGGTACAATGTTTTTTTCCATCTTATTAAAAAGATCAATCTCATCAAAATTTTCAGGACATGCAAAGTGGGCCACTTTCTTGTTACATGTAACATCACAATATCATTATAGAAATTGAAATTCAACTAAATTTCTTCATTCACTACTCCGTACATTCCTTTCGTAACCACAGGACATGATTCAAATCATTTCGGGTATGTTTGGCCTAATGGACGAAAAGTGTCGATTTACTTGTTTGATTAAGAGTTATCATACCGTAACTCTTTGAAATCCAGTGTTTTCATCTAACCAAGGGGAAAAAATGTTAGTAAAATAGTCTTGAAATTGAAAGTTTCTTGTATGCCAAGCATGCATAGGACTAAATGCGTACCAAATGTGATGTTGATTTTTGTTTAAAAGAGAGGATGATAAGACAATAATAGAAAGTTATGCACCATTGCATGTACATATTATGGATCAAGCTCCAATAAGCATCAAGGGAGTGGAATAAAATTAAAAAAAACAAAAACAAAAAAAATCTTGAAATTAAGATCTTGTTTTTCACATGGGAGGTAATGAGCAAGGACAACCCACAGTCTCTTGTCATAATCTAACTACCTACGTATTAGTTGGCTCTCACCATATTTTTTCTTGATTATTGCTAAATACCCACGTCACCTTCCATTCTTCGCGTAACTTAGACAGGCATGTAGATGCGTTTAACTATTACTCCCTTCGTCCCACATTAAGGGTTTCACTGAGCTTTTTCAATATGTCTTTTTTTCTTCAACTGTGATTTTTTAAATGATTTTTTCCTTTTTTATGGGATATGATACTTGATGCAAGATATATGAATGGATAGAGTTTTGAATATATTTTTCGTTCGGTAGAATTTTCGTTCAATTATTATATAACCACAAACAAAATATTTATGGTCAACGTTGAGAAAAAAAGACTTAAAAGATTCAATTGTGGCACTTAATATAGGGTCGGCAGGGTAATATAATCTTTGCCATCATCTTAAATCTTACTTTTAACTCCAATGCAATAAGTCTTTCCATAAGGCTTTTTGTTTATACTCTTATTATTGAAGAACACAACGTGGTATGAGTTTGGATTTTGCTCATGTAATTACTCAAATGTCTTGTAGATACTTAAGTTTTTACGGTAAAAAAAAAAAGCCTTTATTTCAATGGATAAAAGCTATTTTAATGACTTTTTTGGGCATAAAATCAGCTTTTACTCTACCTCCAATGGTGATGGACCTTACAACTATTATTTAATGCATGTAGGTATATAAAGTGTATTGAGCCATTGTTTTTTATATGAAAGTCAAAAAGATTGGATTGAGCTACAAAGTTAAATGAGAGTGGTCAATGTAGTATTTATTATTTTCACACCAAAGAGACACCTCATAAAGTGCCCTAGCGATAAACAACTTACTTCTTCTTAGTTTGCTTCAGATTGAAGTTCTTGAACATTGTTTTTAAGAAGTTACTACTCGAATTTAAACCGTACTAGTTAGGATTTATAGAATCCAGGAGCGCGATTGATTATTTCTTAACTACAATATCATACACAATAGGTGATCTAAATAAGATCTGTAGACGAGTTTGAGATCCTTATCTTTAATAATGACTCGTATGGTTATTGTTTAACTAACCGGTCATGCTGGACTTTGGCCAATACACTCGTAGATACAGACATTAGTATGTTCAAAGAAAAAAGAAAGAAGAAGAAAGAAAATGCCAGAGCATTAGAGATCACATATATATTACTAGTTCACTTTTTATTTTGAAAAAGATAGCAGTACTTTTTAATGTTCATTAACCCGCCAACTTCAAAATATCTCAAAGTAGTTTTTTTCATTTAAGTGAATTTGCTACCTACATAAGATTTTTTGCTTGAGGCTGTATTCCTTTTGATATTTTGTTGGGTTGTTGATTTAGGGTAGTGTGGGTTGGGTACATTTAATTAATACCAACCATTGCTATTTAAGGTAGTTACAAACTTTTATGTAAGGGTTTCTCTATTCACGAAATGTATTGAGTGTTGAATCAAAAAGCAATTATCCCATGAAGTTTGACATGTTAGCTATCGATTACATTTTTAGACCTAATTTCTATCTTTGATTTTCAAACTTTCTTTTTCACAACCTTTATTACAAGTTTATCAACAGGTTGTGTTAAGTTGTCTAGTCTCAAGGTTGCCACGGAATAACCGGGTCATCGTCATGATACGTTATTCCAGCTAAGGGCGCCGTCCTGAGAGGCCTCGGCTTGGGTTTCACTCGGTTAATAAACTATGATATGATCATGCACCCTAGTCTTTCTATTTTTTTATAAAAAAACTTTCCTATGCAATTGTAAATCCATTCCATGTAAAGTTGTGAATAACAGAAAAATTATTTGACGATAGGCGTAACATGATTATCTTGATCGGGTAAATCACCTGAAATCTCTCTATGATACTCCGTCCGTCTCAAAATTATACTCCCTAGTAATGTTCATTATTTTTATATGTTTTGATTTTTGAACAGAAAATAATAATTATACGAAAAATATATATTAAGAATTAATGTTAGCGTATAGCAAGGTATATATAGTTGGATTACACATGCTTTCAGTTTGCAAACTACCAACAAACTTATATTTATCTAGACTTAAAGTGCCAACTTATATTCTTGTCACTCAAAGTTTTTTTATGAAGATAAAAACGTAGGCAGATTTATATACAATAATAAACTACTAGTAGTAATAAAGTAGTGTCAAATTGGCCTCAAAAGTAGAAACTGTTTTGGTGGGTTTCATGTATCACAAATCAAAGTTGACAAGGTTGGCAACATAAACACATGAATTTACAAGTTCCCATCCATCATATTCATCTACCCAACCACCTCCTCTATCTCTTTCGCATCAACTTGATGGAGGGGCCTATGATGAATTGATCTAGCTTGATATATACGTTCATGCAATTATACATGTATACGTAGAGATCGAGTTGAACTTGTAATCCTCACTTGTTCTATTTGATGGAAAAATAACAATAAAATGGTGAACCAACCTTCTCCCAAATTGTACCCTACTTGCTTGCACCACAAGGATGGGAGAGAGAAAAGTGGAAGGTAGACCAAAGCCCATATATACACAACCACAACCACACTCCACTCATTATTTTCTTCACTTTTTTCTTATCTCATCTTTTAACCAACTTCCTAATATATCCTTCTAGAAGCACTCATTTCTACGGATGTATATACATGTATTTATATCATTTTCATGCTTTACATGACATGAAAAGGCCAATGTCATTGTAGGGTCTTCGTTAAAAAAAAATAATAAAAAAATTATGGGGTGTTTTGATTAATTTGTTACTTAGCTTATCAATCTAGTTGAAAGAATGTGAAAAAAAAACACGTAGACTTAATGTTTTTTGAGGATTGAGATTTCACACAAATAGTCATAAACTTATTATCGATATTATCTTTTCGCGAACAAATTGTAGAGATTACGACTGGATCTGATTTTTTATAAAGAAGCATGACCGGTCATATTTTTAATAACATGAAAGAATCTCAATCTCTTATTTTTACCGAGTTAGACATCTTATAGTATTTATAAGATTGAGATCATCATTATTTACCAAACTAAATTATTTAAACAGTTGACTTATGATCAAATGTAACGAAATCTTAAATGAGAAGAATGAAAAGAACTATATACACGCATAAGAAGCATTGATTTGAATTAGGATGCATCAATAGTAAAAATTTATATTCAACATAAATTGTTAGAAAGCATTTCATCATTCAGAACGAATTAAATGTTTTTTTCGACCTCCTGCGTTTCAAATTTACTTTACAATCGTTTTCACTTAAAATCACTTTCAGACTAACTTGCTAGCGTCTAAATTAATAATTATTGACCTAAAAGTTGTTCAAAAGGATCACACTATGTGCCCTCTTTACTTTATTACCTACACCTCACTTTACACCTACTTAAACCTCATCCTAATAATTTTATTTCATACAGAATATGATATGTATGACAGGACAAAAAATAAAGATACCTTATCACATGTTGTATTATAAAGCGTAAGAGAGTTGGTTTGATATGATTCAAATTGTTAGTATTTCATGTTTTACAAATCAAACCAAACCAGACTAAGAAAGGAGCTTATTTTTTATAATATTGTTCAAATGTCTTTTATTTGGATCTCTAGTCGTTGTAAATCCAAAATCGCTTGGGCATTTTGGATGAAGAATCCTAATATGCTTATTTTGTAATCTTTTCTAGCTTCTCACTAGCTTTTAATTAAATTGCCGTTCAAAAAAAAAACCAAACCAGACTAAACTATCAAAGTCTTTGAATGGGACCAAATTAGTTAACGAAGCAAGTGAACTAGTGCTATTAAATAGTGACACTTAAAAATACAGTTTTTAACGATAATTGTACATTTAGAGAACTTTGTTGTTGAGTGAAAAGCCAAAAGGCGTAGTTATAAGGTCACACTAACTGGTGGACTTGAATTGCCTAATTCTAAAAGTCATGAATGATGTTAGTTTAGAGTTTACCACTAAATCGAGTTCCATCACTAGATAATTCATTTTGCAATTGTAATGTGATTGAAGGAGCGAGAGACAACCGTCTAAGTGGTAAAAGAGCTTGTAACTATTATTAAAAAATGTGTGAAATTTTAAATTCAATTCTTTCTTGATGCAAATAATCTTGAAGTAGCTACGTAAATCTTCTGAAAATGGAGGGCTTTACCTTGTTTGAGTATGTGTGACGGCGAGTTCAAACATTGTGGATTAGTCGGCCAAAAAGTCGGAAACCGTGATTAACAAAAAAAATAAAAGGAGTGATAGACCAAGGTTTTCTCAATACACATTATACCATTAGTAAGAACGGTATATGGATGCGGTTTCTTTTACAGGTTACATGAAGAGTGAGTGTTTCGTTGAATGTACACGAGCTACATGGAGTATTTATTTTTTTCCCTTTTTTATCCGCCCTCCAAATATGTATCTAGTTAAGATTGAAACAGAAATCTCTCATAAGGATATCAAACCCGCACAACAATGAGAATTCGTTGCGACTTCTAAAGTTATTTATGATATGGCTGGTAAAAGAGAGTACTCCGTGTGAGAGTATGTTGGCGGTATTTTTTTGAAACGTTTTAAAACGACTAGTGATGATACAAAATTTGACAGTATCACTTAAGAGAATAATTGGCTCGAGTTCGCCGCTTATTCAGGGATGATTGTGGATGTCTTGAGCTGTAAATCTGCTAAGATAAAACACTATTTGTCTCACCGTGGGAGGGGATCTCCCACACTCAACCTCAGGTGTGAGAATCAGTGATTGATTATACAAGGGTTTAAAGATCGAGAGAGTAAGTGTGTGTTATGTGAAAAGACTTAGCTTGAATAACTAAAATGGTTTGGTATTTATAGTACCTCTTCCGTTGTGGTTATCTCCAGATCACGAATGACGGTACGTGTTATTATCGGCTGGGTAATAGCATGCTTGAGTTGTAACTGTTAAGTCATGTCTTGTTATTCGAGTCATCTTGGTTGTACTATTTGACTTGCGGTGTCCTCGGGATCTGTGCCTTCACGGGTAACCAACTTTCCACCTACTTAGGAAAAAGCTTGGCGTGCACTCTTTTCCAAAGGATCTGTCGTTGCCTCTTTAGGCGGATCATGTGATTTATGACTTGGAATCTGTTAGATATTAGAAAAAGACTCGGTCACCCCATGTATTTTACTGTTCAATATAGCTCGTAGTTTAATAGGTAAACGTATGACTTTCGGTATTGAACCGGGTACTAATACCCGGTGTATTGTAAGAACTATAAATACCTCTTCCAACTTTGGAAGAGGTAAGCATCTATTCATTTTACACACACTCTTTAGTGTGTTTTCCTTATTTCTCTCTCAACTATTCTCTCTCTCTCTAACTTTCTCTCTCTAGATCTCTTTAGATCTATACATGTTTGTGTGAATTCGAGAACCTACAATTGGCATCAGAGCTACGTGTGGATTCGTGGTTAATTCTTGTGGTTAAAAGCATCAAATTCGAGCTCATTTTGGTCCTAAATACCCCACGGCTCAAAATTCATTTTTGGGCTCGATTGACTGGTTAATCCCGTGTGTATTTCGTGTTATATAAGCTAATATGATAACATTTGTTACTCCAACAAGGAAATCTAGCAAAAAAGGTTCGAATTCTTTAAGTGTTTCTTCGTAGAGAGTTGCACTTTTTGGACGATCCACAAAAGATATACATGATATTGTAAGTTTAATCATCAAATACCTACTTAGGATTACAAGTATCTAGCTTATTTTCGTGGATAAAAAGCTTATTTGGCTCGATTTTGCTCAAATCGTCCTAGTGTTCTTGGTGGCGGTTTGACTTGCTAGGGGACAAGATCCACATTTTTAGGAAAAGGTCAAAGGCGAGTTGCTCACATAGCCGGCGAGTTGTCAATAGGTTTAGCAGCGGTTTGCTTATTTTAATGCAGGCGGCGAGTTGCTAAACGGCGAGTTGCTAAACGGCGAGTTGCTAAACAGCGAGTTGCTAAACGGCGAGTTGCTAAACGGCGAGTTCTGAAACGACGAGTTGCTAAACCGCGATTTTGCAAAACCGCGAGTTGCTAAACGCGAGTTACCAAACAGCGATTTGTGTATTTTATTAGGGCAGCGAGTTGTCAAAAAGCATCAGTGGTTTGATTATTTCTAATACACGGCGGTTTTGCTTACCCTAGCAGCGGTTTGAATTTAAAAAAAAATCTTTTGGCGGGAAAAAATTATGAAAATGTTAATTTTCCTATAGCCTTTTTAGCTCATTTTTACACCAAATTTTAAATTTTTGGTAATAGGTAAAAATTTATTAAAAAAATTCAAATTATTTTTTGGCGGAAAATTAAGAAAAATTTATTTTTTCAATAGCATTTTTAGCATAATTTTTATATAACAAAATTTAATTTTGTAATAGGTCAATTTGTGTTTTGGTCAAAATCCAAATATTTTTTAGGGCCAAATAGCTTACAAACCGGTCAACCTAAACAGGACGTAAACCTGCATAATCAAAACACAACCTACCTTAACATCAACGATTATTCTTCACGGTTTCTATTGATTTTGTAAAAATCCCGTTAAATTCTGTATTCGGTTATGATCATAGTCTTGTAAAATCCCGTGAAACGTTAAATGCATTTAAAAAAACCTCAACTATCAATCACATTTATCTATTTAAGATCCTAATTTTATTTCACACATCGAATTTCAATGGAATCATCATAATTCTAATTCGAAAAGAAGAGAGCTTCAACTGACGCAACGGCTCGCAAAACAAAGGCAACTCCATCTGCATGACAAGGTTTGGAACAACTCGAGACACACTTCATGATCTCTATCTCTCTTAAGTCCGCCTTATGCTGTTGATTGCATTTAAACCACAATTTTCGCTCATTCTTTGGGAAGAGCATCATACTTTCAAATTGAAGATGTTTCATAATCTGGATCAATTAAGGCTACAACTTGACAGAGAGAATCCTTCATGGGGTTTATGCAAAGACTTTGTCTTCAAGCACTCAGAAACAGTTTCAAAGGAAATTTCTTGCCTCAAAAGGGGTAAATGCAACGGATCTTCTGAATCAAGTTGCAACAAAGACTTTTGAAGACGCACAGCGCTGTGAAACGCTAGCGCGTAACAGACGGTGATTAATCGAAGAACCTGGTACACTTAAAGCGTCATTCATAGAGATGTTGTAAATACATATGGTGTATTACGCATGAAAGAAAATGAACTTAATGCACTAAAGGAGAATGGAAGACAGTTGCATGATGAAATACTTCATGAGCATCAAATTAAGTCAAGTGTCAAGATGCAGTCACAAGATATTCAGATCAATCCAGTTCAAGAGTAATGGAATGACACTTGATTTATCAAAAAGGCAGTTTGATAGAGCCTGAAAACAACAATGCATTCAGCAAATCAGAGATTGAAACTCAGATGCAAAGGCAAGAGGAAAATGTCAATATGCGTGAAGCAGTTGATGCTGGGTTGGTTTGTCCACAAAACGCAGTGGACAAAGCCCGACAAGCAGGATACAAGAAGCAGGTTGCAGGGAATTATACCACACAAGCTTGGGATGCAGGATATCGGAACCAGTAAATGACGAAGAGCCATTGCTTAGGTACTAATTACTGCTCTACATAATATCCTTGCTAATGAACAACAGCATACTGAGCAATCTGAACACAGTTATGACACACATCTGTTGGAAACTATTGATAGCAATACCACTCCTACTTCAACAAATATGTGTCATAGGGGAGGAGAGATTGACAGAACTTTTGCATAAAACTGAGCTTCTCATAACGAAAGATATGGTTGATAAGGAAAATTTACACTGAACTTTCAAACGTTTATACAACTGGAAAAAATTGTATTACACTTGAAAAAACAAAGGCAACAAAAAGAAATAAAGTTTCAAAGTAACTACCATGTAAGAATCAGGAATTTCCTGACTTTTTGTGAATTTTTGTGTGATTAATGATTTGAAAGCTCACGACTCTGCGCAGAACCACACTAATTTGCAACTGAAGAAACAAAGTAAAAGTGTGAAGGAAACAATAATGAAGCCAAAGTAAAAATAACATCGAGAAATGGAAACTATTAACATCGAGATTAGAAACACAGTGGCTAAATTACTTGCAACAAATTGAAGCAACTAACATAAAGAAAACTGAGCATTTGAAACAGAACTACAAAAGAACTTTTTGATTCCATTAAAAAGGTCGAAAGGTCAAAATCAATACAACAGGTGAATCTTTTAATTTCTCAAATTATCAAAAGTCTTCGAAATGCTGATTTAAAAGCTCATTCAGGAAAAGGTTTTTGCAAATGCGGCATTAAAAAATGAACTTAGAAAGATAAAAGGAAATAGCGTGGATACTAAGTTTGCCAAAGCATCAATCTTGGGGAAACCGCCTTTACAACCATCTAGAAACCATTTAGTTGTTAGACAACCGAATGCGTTTACGTCTGAACGACCTAGAATTTCAAGACCACGGTTTGCCTCCCAAGTTGATGAGAAAAATGATTTGTCAAAAACAGTCACTCCTCATTATTTGCCTAAAGTTAGAGAATCTGCTGCTGCAAAACCTCATCAGGTGAATGCACCTAACTACTCTAGGAATAGTCATAAAGAATCGTATGGTTCTAATGATATGGTTCATGCGTACTTTCTAGAGGATGCTAGGAAAATGACACAAGACAAAACCAGGATTCCTAGTCATAAGGATATGGCCTCTACTAGAGCACACTGCACTCCTAATGCTTGTACACCAAAACCTAGAAACATATATAGGAGTTCTCCTGTATCTAAGTGTAGTGGTGGAATGTCAAATGGTGAGCCTCTAGTAGATCACTCTAGGAATTCTAGTTTCTTCTTGGACTCCAAACAATTTGTTTGTTCGATTTGTCATAAATATATCTTTAATACAAATCATGATGATTGTATAACAAAGATCCTGAATAAGGTGAATTCTCGTGCTAAAGTTCAGTCCCCCAAGATCAGAAACAACAATCCCGTTGAACCAAAGAACCACACTCATAAACCTGGTAGGCAGAATGGTATAGGACAAAGGTTTTCTCTCAATAAGTCTTCCGCTGTGCATGAGAAACCACACACTCCTAGATCTTATCTTAGGTGGAAACCAACGGGTAGAATTTTCAAGACTGTTAGTCTTAGGTGGATACCTACTGGAAAGGTGTTCATAGATAGCACAACCAAAGTTGACAGTGAACCTCCAAATGGTTCAAATGATGATATCACTAACCCATATGAATGCAATCAAACTCTTTATGTTAGTGCAGGTACTTCTAACTCAAGTGCAGGTACATCTGTCAATCCTTTAAAGGAAAGACTCGGAGTTTGGTTACCAAAAAGACTGATATCTCATACGTCAGGAGTTCAAGGAATTCAAATCTGATGAACATGCTTCAAATGACGTTTGGACAAAACAGTTCAGGCCTCGTTCTTCATCTTGATGACGTTTGATCAAAATGGTTCAAACCTCGTTCCTTAATGTCAAATGGCGTCTGTTGGCATCTCTTCAAGCCCTGTTCCTTAAAGTAAAGAAAGGTGTACGCCTTCAGAGAAAAGGAGAGTGTACGTGTCAGTGCATTTATCCTTGACAACGAAAAGAGAAATCTTTTCGGTCATGAGCTAATATAACAAAATCCCAATTTTGTGGTCATGGTAATGGCTTGTAATCAAATGTTAGATTGCAACCCCATCTTCAGTTAAAAGGAAAATGTACGTGTTAGTGCATTTATCCTTAATAACGAAAAAAGAAATCTTTTCGGTCTTGAGCTACTTTCGAAACACTCAATGTTTGTTAGCTTAAGTCGATGGCTTTCGTATTCTTTTGTTCGAACGTTTTTCATAGAAAAGGAAAGTGTTAAGCTTCAGTGCGCTTTATCTTCAAAAATGAGAACTCTTCTTGTAGTTTGGCCATTCTCATTAAAAAGCTTCTTATTTTCCCAGCTTGTTTCGATAGTTAAGTTGGACAACGTACTATAGCTGGTATTTTAATTCACTAGATCAAAAATGGAATCAATATGCAATTTTTGAAGGGGAAATGTGAATAAAGTGATTAGAAGGTTTATCTTGGTCTTTGAATGTGTATAAAATGGTCAAATGTGAAAGTGTAGGGTGTTAAATCTGTAAGGTGTTAAATCTGTCTGTAGGGTGTTAAATATGTCTGCTAGGAGATTAAGATAATCTAAAATGCCTTGGATCTTGCTTAATGTTAGATAGCGGCTGCATATTCTTGATGGCGGAATGTTAACCTACTGCATGGCGGTTTGGTGATCTGTTGGGCAGCGTCTTAGGCTAATTGTCCATGTCTTGGCCCAATAAGCCCAATAAACCTCTTAGGTTTATTCCAAAGGACCATTTGTCTTGTTGACTCTCATACAGGCTTAGTTAACTTGTCATTGAGCCTATCAGATAATCTCTAGACCATCGACCAAGGTTGACCAATGTTGACTTAACCCAATGTCCAGTGACTCTAATGTGGAATATCTTCGTGCTAATCTGAATATCAAGGGCATGTCAAACTCAAGGCACTCCATCTGCATGACATGTTCGTTGATTATATGCTATGTTTGTCTATCTTTGTTGATATTCTTTAACAGATACGATGGCAGAAGAGAATATTCCTGCACCTGAACCTACAAGATGAGATGAACAGATCCTTCATTGCTCAGAACAGTTACAGATTGGAAAGGGAAACCTTCTCTAAGATCTACAGAAGTTGCAGAAGAATCCTATCTTCCACATTTCAGTTGATATTTCAAGAACACAAACTTCGTTAGGGCATTCACTGCATCACCAACATTCCTTTATATACATTATGCTGTTCTAGTTTATCTGACTCATGATGCAAAGACAATGTGGTTTATAGCTTTCAAACGTTCATTAAAAATGGTTTACTCTGAGTGCTGATCTTTTTCGGAAGGCCTTAGAGATCACTCCTGCATGACAACATCGTCCCTAAACCAGACTTAGCTTTGGAATTAGGTAAATCTATCAGCTTAACTGAAGCTGAAGAAGAAGCTGTTGCAAGAGAAGTTCATGCTGCTCATGCAAGAATTGTGTATGGTCCAGACATTGAGCACATGCAAGCAAGGACCAGACTGGATCAAACTTTGGAAAATTACATGTGTCTCTTGCAGGACCAAACCTGAGCACAAGATGATGAATTCCTCGCGACAAGCCATACCCAAAGGTTCATGAAAACCTGAAGCTCATAACAGACGAATGTGTCATCGAAGAAAATCCAGAAAGTCATTATGGTTCTATGTCTTCCATGAAAAATCTCGATGACACTTATAACTTTGGGGATTAATTTCTTTATGACAAACCAACCGAAGATGATCAGGATAAATCTAAGTTATAGAAGGATTCTGATTCCACTATACCTGATCCCAAGTCTTCAGACAGTAACGTCAACTCATCCAGTGATTGCTCCCTTCACAGATGTCCTCATCTACTAAGCCGCCATCTCTGGTCACTCCGTTCCACCAATCAACACGGAAGCTACAACAATACCAAGTATCTCCTGAAAATCACTCCATTTCATCGCCTTCAGTTAAGAGTGGCAAGATTTGGCAAGATATGTCTGAAGTCAAGAAGACTGATAACTATTGTCGATGTTTTGGCTTCATCAATCCCAGTTCCTACGTTGTAGATAAATATCTTTGAAACAAAACTTGATGGTGCTCTCTTAAGATTTCTTGAAACGACACACGGCAGATTTAATCAAGAATACTCTGCGCTGCCTGGCCCAGAGTCCATAAGATTCAAGAATCTGAAAAGAGTCCAAAGGAGATTATCATACTCAAAGGGACATATGTGAGAGAAACAAGATTCAACTTCCTCCTCATCAGGTCAACAGACAAAGTGGCTCTGAAGAATTTTGATCTAAAGAGTGCCTTTCTTCAAACACATGAATAAGAACAAGATGCAAACAAAGGAAATCCTGCAAACTACCATCTATACCATGATTTATGGAAGTTTATAGCAGATGAAGAGCCATGGAAAGGAAGTACAGATCAAGGATAAAGACCCCAAGAGGAAAGCATGATATGATTGATGATGAAGACGATGATGATGTTGAAGGCCTTCAGCTGGATCAAACCAGGGTAGAGTCAACAAAGAAAAGAAGATCTCGATTCTGCCGCACTCGGGGTAAGCTCAACCTCATCGAAAGATTGATGACCAAAGTTCCAAAAGAAACCTAGGGAGTCTGGTTTGGCATCTGCTACCAAACCACATCCAGCTCTCTCTTCACCTAATGGCAGATCACTGTCTCAAAGAGAGCTGGTGCTGATATTCAATGATGATCTGATCCCGAATCTGAAATTATGAACAATCTTAAGATGGAATCCCAATGAAGGATGAAGGGGATAATGATCAGATTATGGAGGGACATGATAACGCACAAATTACCAAGGTGTCGCACCACTACGTGGTTTAATCCTATTCAGGAGGCGAGAGACTAGTCTTAACACCTGATTAGAATGACCATTCCCCCGAAGTTTCTCGGAACCAGAGATTAACTAGGCAAATAACATAAGCCACAACGTATCAAGTTCCCACGGAGAACAATCTTCAAGGAAGACGTTGATTATTGGGTCTATTAATCAAATGGTTCTGCTGACAAACTGGCAAGAGATGATCTGCAAAGCTGATTAGAAGATGTGGACAGTGACATTTTGAACAGTGATGATAATATGGGGGTTGAGAATGAGGAAACTAAAGCCTGATCCTGAAGAAAAATATAAGTAAAAGATGAATAGGAAAAAATACTATGGAAACCGAAGTCGAATCCCATGGTCACTGTTTCCTATCCAACAAGTTTAATTCACTTTGTTTACTTTACTGATACTTTAAGTCATCAATCTCTCATCTCACTTAAACCAGTATACTCCTCCCTGTCAAGAATATTCATTTAAAACTTTCACCACCTACATCCGTACTACAGCAGAGTAGTTCAGTTTCTTGAATGGTCAAGCTCGGCTCATGTGCAATAGTTAAGGGACCGCGCCTTCTTTGATGGACTCCGGGAATCCATCAGTTTAGGGGACTCGTGCAAATCCTCAGTTTCTCCAACAACCATATGTTCCACCATCCTCAAGAAAGGATATTAGTTCATGTTGTAACCATTATTTAATGTTGTACTATAATCATTCCACACGACTGTTTACCCAGATCCGGTAGCTATTGTGTGCTTCAAGAGATGTTGATCCAGTTGGTTAACCTTCCATCAATACCATTGATCAAGTATGAACAATCTACTAGCTACTTCACCAACAAATCAGAATCAATCTCAAGTCCAACTCATCAAGGTGTTAAAGAATAAATTCATGGGGACATCAAACTGCGTAATTTAATAAATGCAACCCCTTCCTTCATAATATTTTCTTCAAACTCTAGTTTTGAAGTAAACTAATTGACAAGGGGTCTATTCATTAATTTTGCATCATCTTATTAAAATGTTTAATATTATCACTAAGTTGACAAAGGGAATCACTCATTAGAGAATGTTATTGGGAGATCCTTCTCAGTCCAATTTCAATCATAAGTCAACTACAAGAACAAGCCATTTGGAGGTACTTTGACGGCAAATGAAAATCCAACTCCTTTCGGTATGAAACGTTCTTGGTTGAGATCTACTTATTCTCAGAGATAGATTATGGTTTCTGAACAATTTTAGTTCTGACCGTGCCTCAATTCTTGGCTCATGATCATAGCAGTTGGAGACCCGTGATCATGAAATGATGTCTAATCACTAACAGTTCAGTCCTCGCTCCACAACGACAAGAGATGTCTGTTGAAAATGTCTCTTCAGGCCTCGTTCCTTAGGAAAAAAGGCGTCAGATTATGACAACTCTGACCCCCGTGCCCCCAAGACAAAAATGTTGTTCCACAAAAGAGAAGACAAGATTCGTCACTACAAGGGTCTGGAATTTCTCTTCAGTCCTTACTTGAAGAATACTTACAATCCAACACAACGTCAGCTGGATGAAAACAACAATAATCAAAGCACCGAATGCTTCCGTTTCAAGAAGATGAATTTATCAATCCTTTTTGTACACGGGTACAAGAAATTGGTGAGTCTTCCTCACGCAACATTGATAATACTGATGTGCATTCATTTCAACCACAAAGTCATGATTACCGATGGACCAGAGATCATCCATTAGAACAAGTTCGTGGAAATCCAACCATGCCAGTTCAAACAAGACGACAGCTTGCCGCAGATCCTGAAATGTGTATGTTCGCGCTCACGGTGAGTATTGTTGAACCGAAGAACATTAAGGAGGCAATGGCTGATTCTGCATGGATCGAAGCAATGCAGGATGAACTTCATCAGTTCGACAGACTAAACGTCTAGGAACTCGTCGACAAACCATTTGGCAAGATGGTTATTAAGCTAAAGTGGTTATGGAAGAACAAAAAGGATGAAGATCAGACTGTAATTCGCAACAAAGCACGACTTGTTGCTAAAGGTTATGCTCAGGAAGAGGGTATTGATTTTGAAGAATCATTTGCTCCAGTTGCTCGCTTGGAAGCAGTTCGGATTTTTGTTGCCTACGCAGCACACAAGTCTTTTCCAATCTATCAGATGGACGTGAAAATGACATTTCTTAATGGTCCACTGAAGGAAGAGGTTTACGTTGCTCAGCCGGAAGGGTTCGTTGATCCAGATCATCCAGAAAAAGTCTACCTTCTTTTTTATAAGGAAAGATTTTATGGATTTTAAACCAAGGCCAAGAAGCGGTATGCTGAATTATCAAACTTACTGATGTCCAAAATGGCTTTTTAAAAGGTACAATTGACCCAACTTTATTTCAAGATAAAAATACGGGGAGGATATTCTACTTGTGCCAGTTTACATTGAATGTAATTTATTTTTGGGTCTTACAACCCTAAATATTCAAAAAGATTTGAAAAAGTTAATGCACAGTAGATTTGAAATGTCTTAATCGGGGGAGATGAAATTTCTTTTTAGGAACTTCAGATCCACCAGTCCCCATAAAGGTATTTTTATCAAATTAGGCCAAAGTATGCTTTAGAAATCTGAAATAGCATTAATATGGTACGTTTGTCACTCATTTGGTACACCATTGCTTAAAACCCAATAACTAGATATAGATTTGAGTGGAGAACCCTTAGACCAATCTGATTATCATAGTAAAATCGGGTCACTCATGTACTTGTCATCTAGTAGACCAGACTTAGTGCAAGAAGTATGCTATTGTACATGTTATCAAGCACGACCAACTCAAAAGCACCTCAAGGAGGTTTAAAAGAATCTTTAAATACCTAACCGGGTACAATTAACATGGGCTTGGTATCCAAAGGATTCTGGCTTTAAACTAACAGCATTTCAGACGCCGTTCATGCGGATGCCTTGATACTCCGAAAAGCATTCTGAAGGGATTACAGTCCTTGTTGATAAAATTGTATGTTGGATGTCAAAGAAACAAAACTTACTGCAATGTCTCTCTGCAGAGGCTGGAGTACGTGGCGTTATCTGAAAGTGTGCTCAGTAATGTGGATGAGGACACTACTTCAAGATTTATGGGCTTCAACTACAACAAAAATACCGTTGTATTGCGACTCTTAGTTCAGCCATAGCAATATAATGCAACCCGCTACAAACTTTCTAATACAAAGAACATCCATTACTCGGTATCACTTCAGAAAGGAACAGGTTGTAAATGATATTATTAAATTATACTTTGTCAGAACTGAATACCAATAAGCTGATTAATTTATGAAAGCCTTCCTGAGGATCGTTTTGTTCTTGACAGAAGGATTAGGTGTGAGATGTTTGATCCAGAGAATGAGGTTCTGACAAAACATAATTGCTTGATATATCATTTCTAACATCATCTTGTAAATAAAATTAAAAAAAAATGGGCTTATGTTAACATTTCGTGCAGTAACCCGAGGCTCCTCATAGTAAAGGAAAGTACACGTCCTCGTGCATTTTTCCTAGCAACGAAAAGAAGAAGTCTTTTCGGTATTGAGCTACTCTAACAAACTTCAAAGTTTTGAGCTCAATGACAATGGCTGTAGTTTATTTCTGACTGCAACCCGCTTTCAATCTGAGAACGCCATGTAGTCGAAAAGGACAGTTGTTCCATGACATCAGGTAATTAATTTTTCACCGGGCATGATTTTTCATATCCATGCAGCATAGATAAGTGTACGTTTCAGGTGCATTTATTTGTCAAAATAAGAGAAATCTTATTTTTATTGGTAAAAAGTTGTCTTTAAAATGAATCATTATTTTCAGTAATCACGAAAAGATTTCCAACCCCCCCCCCCCCCCCCCCCCCCCCCCCCCCCCCCCCCCCCCCCCCCCCCCCCCCCCCCCCCCCCCCCCCCCCCCCCCTAAATAATACGACTCTCAAAAACAATGACTACAACTCTTTAAATAGAAAACGGGTCATTATTTGAGGGGGAGAAAGTGCCAAATAATCTTTTAAAACGATCTTTCAAAAATAAGTCACGGATTAAACAGTTAAAGTTTTTTGATAATGATAGACAACAATTTAAAGGGAGTTATGCATTTAAATACCATGTGCCTTAGATGTCATTCTGCTTCAACTTTAGGCGATTATTTCCTGCATGAAGCCTTAGTGAATTCAGGCTTTAAAAACTACATACGACTAATATTGCAACGCGTCATATTTTGCTAAAGGACCTTAGGGAATGTTTGGAATTCCTTTCGTAGTTTAAATAGCTAGAAACTGATTCTCTCGAGATAGATTTGTTTATTAATTCTGCGAACCACGATCTCAAGCATGTGTGCTATAAGATTTTCTGATTCGGAGGTATCCCCCGAAAACATCAAGGGGAAGGTGAAAATCACAGAAAGGTTACAACAACTACACGTGATAGAATCCATAGCCTTATTTAATTGTGGTCATTCGGGAAGACTAAAGTCTTTACCACAAAGGAAAAATCAGCTGTTTTTATCGTGTTACTTTTTCGGTGTGCTATTCCAACCACATAGGAGAAGAGATATCTTGTCATTTATGGTATGCATCAGTGAGATATCCAGCGGAAATGTGTTGAAAGAAGATTGATTGGAGCGTTGAGCATTATTGTTTATGATCTCAATTAATGCTTCCTTTAACAGTCAATCCCAAGCCGTTTTTTTAAAGGAGTAGAATTATTTGAATCAAGGAGATACATATTGGTATGATAAGTATGATAATTCCTTTAGTTAGTCTGTTATTGATAGAAAGAAAAGTGTACATTTGGGACTTAGTTGTTATTGGTATTTATCAGTTCGTCTACTGAGTGGGAATAATTGAGACATCGGGGACTTGTTGGCTTTGTGTTTCAAATTTATATATCACTATCATGTTAGGAGAAATTAGACATCCGGGACTTAACTGTCTTTGGTGTTGCGGTTTCGAATTAATTGTGTACTTCGAAGATTTGGGCGTCATACTTCAAGTCTTCTTAATACGAATTGCAAGAAGGCTTTAAATCTACTCAGGAAAGGATTGTTGGTTCAAGGGGGAAGCTAGACAATTCCAAACGCATTGTATCGAGACAGACTGTTGATTGTAACATGGACAACAATGACTATGTCATTTTGGAATTGAACATATCAGGTCGCCTGTCTCATACATAATCTGTGAATATATAAATTGTGTATGTAGAATTAAATATTAGACTAATATAAATAGTGCTGCTTGAGTATAAATTCAGAATTTCTTAGCAAAATTCAAAATCTTTCAAATTACTGTATCAGCACTATCTTAAATATCCCTCAACGATTGAGGGGGAGCTATTAATATGTTCCATAAATGGGCTTGTGTATATTCGGCATACTTTTCTCCCAATTTATTTATAAATATTTAAATCAATTGATATCCAAATGTTAAATGATTTGAAATTTTTGATAAGGGGTGTAAATGGTTAAAAAATGTAATGTGCTCATATTTCTCTAGTGTATACTCCACCAACATGTGCTAATACGGTTTCGAATACCGGATGCACATGTGATGGGGAGCCTTTCTGGAAAAGCAAAAACATCGTTACTAAACACTTTGATAGTTTAAATCATAAGTACCTGATTGAGATTTTTTAACAGTTCGATTTTATGGCAAGATGAACTGTACCAAAAGACTTGACCATGTATTTAATGTTATCGAAGTTATATGGATGTAAGGTTAGGTACTCCGTTCCATGCATCTGCCTGAACCGGGAGGGACTACCCAAAGGATTCATCCACTAGTTAGTGTAGAAGTCCTTAGGTATGATAAAAAGGAGTAAATGTGAGAATAAGGGAATAGTGCTGACTGAGATGGGTGCTTTTACTTCGAATAAACCCAACAAGGTACCTAGTCATGAAATCTCGGTAAGCAATGTGAAGGGGTTGAAAGATTGTACGGATAAAGGGTGTAAAGAAGAAGCCCTCCATACACTTAGGCAGAAACCGGGTCAATACATATGCTGTCAAAATCACTAAGATGATTGTTGACATTGAAGTGACATCATGGACCTAGTGATGCAATGCACAACCCTCCCAAGACCACTCGATCTCTCAAAAGATTTTTGTTTCATTTTCTCATGGAGATAAAATGTAATTTTACTTGACTCACTCACTACGAGTAAGTCGGTATGAAAATTGTGGCAGTTCAGCTCCTGCCTCCGATCATAAATCAAAACGCACTTTTGAGTTTAGAGCCAAGAGATCATCAATTAATCTCGTTAGGACAATTCTAATTTACTTGTTATTCACACACTGTGATTACAAGTTTTATCATAAGAGTCCTTCGCATTATCCTTGTGATTTTGACCAGAACATCCGAGTGATACGTAAGTATTCAGTGAAGATGGAAATCCTGCTTAGCCATACTTAAAACAAACTCATGGTTGGGGACTTTGAGATCCTTACATGGATCAAACTTGTGAAAACTGGAAAACAACAACGGTGTGATTCTACATGAATCAAACTTGTTCCAGTATACGAATTGACGGTTATTGGACTTTGGAAAACAAATAAAACTTTCGATGTGTTATAAAACACTTTTGCAAAGTATCGCATCGATTGTTTTTAACAATAAAATTTTCTCTTTATTGCTAATGTTTATTACAGGAACATTTAAAGATGGAGATGGAGATACCGTGTTCCAACAAAATCAAGTTCATAACCGCGTGCTCATTCTCAAATGACTCATTCGAAGATATCATGAAAGCTCAAGTATCTGTTATTAAAGCTTCCACAACTCTGAATTCAAGCTTTCAAGATCAAGAAAAGTGTGAGCATATCATCCGAATGACACAAGTTAATGATGGCAAAAGATCACATGATGATGATTAGAGATTATGTTTGGAGATGATTCTCAAAGAGCTCAAAGTCACATACATGTCAAGCCAAAGCCTAAAAGTCTAAAGTTCACTGCTTCAGAAGAAGACAGATTCGTCACAACAAGGGTTGGAATTTCTCTTCAGTCCTTTACTTGAAGAATATTACAATCCAACACACGGTCAAGCTGAGGAAAACAACAATAATCAAGCACCGAATGCATCGTTTCAAGAAAAAGACTCGGTCACCCCGTGTATTTTACTGTTCAATATAGCTCGTAGTTTAATAGGTAAACGTATGACTTTCGGTATTGAACCGGGTACTAATACCCGGTGTATTGTAAGAACTATAAATACCTCTTCTAACTTTGGAAGAGGTAAGCATCTATTCATTTTACACACACTCTTTAGTGTGTTTATTAGTTTCTCTCTCAATTATTCTCTCTCTCTAACTTTCTCTCTCTAGATCTCTCTAGATCTATACATGTTTGTGTGAATTCGGGATCCTACAGCTTGGACCCCAACGGATATGACGGGCGTTCCAAGGCAAATAGCGGAACATAAGTTAAATGTACAGAAAGGTTGCCAGCCGGTCAGGCAAAAGAAAAGAGGCCAAGCCGCAGAAAGGAATGTAGCAATAAACGACGAGGTTAGTAAGCTCGTGAAAGCTGGGATAATGAGAGAAGTTCATTATCACGATTGGCTCTCCAACCCGGTTATGGTAAAGAAGAGCGACAACAGTTGGAGAATGTGCGTTGATTTTAAAGACCTTAATAAGGCATGTCCCAAGGACGGTTACCCCCTGCCGGAAATAGACTGGAAGGTCGAATCTTTGTGTGGATTCCCCTTCAAATGCTTCCTGGACGCATACAAGGGGTATCACCAAATACAAATGGCAGAGGAAGATGAGGAAAAGACCGCGTTCATTACAAACCAAGGTATTTTTTGCTACACAAAAATGCCTTTCGGTCTAAGGAACGCCGGTGCAACTTATCAGCGGCTAGTAGACAAAACATTCCACGGACAGATCGGTAGAAACCTCGAGGTATACGTAGATGATTTGGTCATAAAAAGCCGCACGGAGGATGAGATTGTCCGCGACATTGAAGAAACATTTAAGACACTCAGAAAAATCAACATGAAACTAAACCCAAAAAAGTGCACCTTTGGAGTTGAGGAAGGAATGTTCTTAGGATACCAGGTCAATACTAAAGGCATTAGGATTTGCCCAGACAAGGTAGACGCTGTATTAAGCCTTCAGTCACCAAAATGCTTGAAAGACGTGCAGAAGTTAAATGGAAAATTGGCGAGCTTAAACAGGTTCTTAGCAAAGTCAGCGGAGAAATCATTACCATTTTTCAAAACTTTGAAAAAATGCAAAAAAGAGTGACTTTCTATGGACAGAGGAAGCGGAAACTGTATTCAAACAAATAAAGGAACATATAGCAAAGTTGCCTATGCTCACCGCTCCAGAAGAACAAGAGGAACTCATTGTCTACCTGCTTACCAAGACGTCATTACTAACACCTTGTTGTGATTGTTCTAGTGTTTTAGCTCAATCGTAGTCGGCATTTCTTTCTTATACACATCATCTCCAATCAGTACCTAAGGAATGCTAGTTCTAACTATGGAGTAGTCTCTTGCGTAGATCCCTACGGTTCTGGTTGATCTAGGATTAATACCTAACTTACCACCTTATGACTTCTGAATCGTCGTGAATAAGATGTTGTTGGGTTATGGCTCGTTAACCCATAAAAACCTTTTTCGGAAGGAGTATCAAGCACTTTGCGACGATAAGATCACTTATTATCTTCAAGATCACATTGAAATACATTTCTCCCTTATTTTAAAAAAGTAATGCATTAGTTTTTGAAATATTTTGTGATTAAATTTGTCTTTGAAATATATGGGGGAAATCTTTTACTTAGCATGAATTACATGGAACATAAACTTGCTCCCCCTCAATTTTACATATGTTTGACACAAAAAAATGATACCAAGTTGTAAAATAAATATAAAATTGAGGTTGAACACTTAGTCATCTTATAACTATCATTCTATTGAATTGTCCTTATTATCTTGTTGTTATTAAGAGACTTTTTTGGGAATGGTTTGAATACATAAGAATGGTAGTGAGATGATGATATCAAACTCATTAAAATTTGTTTTTCAAAAAACTTCCCTTGAAAGAGGGAGTGTTGTGAACACACAATTTGAAAGATTATTAATCGTCAGTGAGAGAAATTCTTGGAAAATATTAATGTTCAACATTTTGAAAATACATAATGCTAGAAGATTCTATTTCCTACTCTAAGGGTTAGCGCACTTATGCGTTACACTATCCTTTTTCTTGAGCTTAAAACTTATTGATGATCTGGTAAGAACACTCAAGACCGAGAAAAGTTGAATTTCTCGTTGTTAGAATAAGTTATCTTTATATTGATAAATTCTTCCTTTATTTGAAGTCGGGTTACGTACTGATAATTTGTACATAAGCCATCAAGGAAAAAATAGAAATGAACATGTTTTGAAAGCATTTGAAACTCCTGTTTTCGTAAACTTCATTTTCATGCCCGTATTGTATTAATCAACATTTCTAGGTACGTAAATAGTTATCGATTCAAGAGGACATGTCAAGAAGAAGATTTTTTGAACATTTTCTGATTTTTTGATTTTGGTATTTTTTTTTGAAAATTTATTATTTTTGTATTTTTCTTTTTGAAATTTTTTTATTGTCTGTATTTTTCTTTTTTCAAAAATATGTACATGTTGATGTTTGATGAGGCATCAAGCAGATTCATTTGTCAGAACCTCCAGTTCTGCTAGAGTCAAACATCTCATACCAATTCGTCTGACGAGATACTGAAACCTTTCTTCGGGAAGGGCTTTAGTAAACATGTCAGCCAATTGATATTCAGATCTGACAAAGTACAATTCAATTATACCTTTTTCAACATGTTCTTTGATGAAATGATACCGAGTATGGATGTGTTTGGTACGGGAGTGCTGCACGAGGTTGTATGATATTGCTATGGCTGACTGAGAGTCGCAATACAACGGTATTTTGTTGTAGTTGAAGCCATAATCTTGAAGATGTGTCCGCATCTACATTACTTGAGCACAACTTGCAGATAACGCCACATATTCAGCCTCTGCGGATGACATTGCAGTACAGTCTTGCTTTTTTGATATCCAGCTGATTAGCTTATCACCTAGGAACTGTATTCCTCCAGAAGTGCTTTTGCGAGTATCAACGCAACCGGTATGATCGACATCTGAAAAAGCTGTTAGTTCAAAGCCAGAACCCTTCGCGATTGTATTTTTTTTTTTTTCGGATAACAGAGTCTCATGTGAATGGTACCTCTTAAGAATAAAAAAAGATCCTTTACACCTTTTTGAGGTGTTTTTCAGTCGGTCTTGCTTGATATCTTGCACAATAACATACAGCTTGCACTATGTCTGGTCTACTAGATGTCAGATACATGAGTGACCCGATTTTGCTACGGTAGTCAGTTTGGTCTACGGGTTCACCACTCAAGTCTGCATCTAATTTAGGTTTCGTAGCCATTGGTGTACCAATGCTTGTCTTTTTCATTACCATGTTTTTTTAGAATCTCTTAAGTATATTTGCTTGATTAATAAAAGATTACCGCGTGGGGATTGGTGGATCTGAAGTCCTATAATGAATTTCATTTCCCCATTAAGGACTACATCTCAAATCTACCGATGCATTAATTTTTCAAAACGTTTGAAAAATTTAGGGTTTGTGGACACCAAAAATAGTCATCAACGTATATCTGCACAAGTTAGAATGTCCTCCCCGTAATTTTATCGTAAAATAAGGTCGGGTCAATGATTCCCTTTAGTATAACCTTTGAAATCAGGAATTTTGAGAGTTCATCATACTAGGCTCTCAAAGCTTGCTTAAATCCATATAGAGCTTTCCTTAAGACGGGAAACTTTGGATTGGATGATCAGGATCAACGAATCCGTATGGTGGTGCACATACCTCTCCTTCATATTGGACATTAAGAAAATGTCATTTTCACGTCCACTTCTGATACAATTGGAAAAAGACTTGTGTGCAACATATGCGCCAAAAAATTTCCTGACAGCCTCCAAGCGGTCTACTGGAGCAATCTGATTCTTCAATTCAAATACCTCTTCATGAGCTATCAAACCCTGTGCTACAAGACATGCTTTGTGCGAATTCAGTTTGGTCTTCATCCTTTTTGTTTTTCCATAACCACTTTAGCTTGAATTACGTTTCTTGCCAAAAGGTTGTCAACGTTGGTTCCCAGACTTGCTAGTCTGTCAAACTGATTGAGTTCTTCTGCATTGTTCTATCCATGCAGAATTCAGCCATTGATTCTTTAATGTTTTTAGGTTCAACATTACTATGGTGACTGCGATACACAAACATTTCGGATTGTTGCAAGTGTCGTCTTGTTTGCAGGGCTTGGATGGATTTCCTACGAACTTGAGTTTAACGGGTGATCTTTTGTCCATCGGTATTCGGAATCTTGAGGTTGATTGAAGGTATGCATATTTGAAGTACCAATATTGCGTGAGGAAGACTCAACAATTTCTTGTACCGGTGTACAGAAAGGATTGGTAAATTCTGCTTGATTATCGTTGTTATTCTAGGGCGTACGAAGCTAAAAGTCCCCATTTCGACCCCTTTTCGAACCCATAAGCTCAAATCAGGTTCCATAAGCTCAAATTCT
The DNA here is from genome assembly GCA_026074375.1 of Tanacetum coccineum. Classification (NCBI taxonomy): domain Eukaryota; kingdom Viridiplantae; phylum Streptophyta; class Magnoliopsida; order Asterales; family Asteraceae; genus Tanacetum; species Tanacetum coccineum. The sequence goes on along the minus strand of BQNB010021940.1, from coordinate 35,562 downwards.
GTTTTCATACCCTTATAATGTTCATATAATCATGATTAAACTATTGCTAAAAGCTTTGAACTTAAAAACCTATGCATTTTCCCTTTTTGATCCAAACCGAACCTATGAAACCCTAATTTCATGTTTTCTCTTAATCTATAAGCTAAACTTGTAAAATCTTGTTATAATCTATCCTAATAAGTTTATCTAACAATATTATAAGTATTTCATTATGTCTTAAAATTGAAGCTAAACTCGCGCCTTTTCATTTTAAAATCCTAATTTGACCCGTTTTGATTTCTAGCTTAAAAATTGTTATTTTAAACTTTGTTACATTAACCTGCTGTATTTTAGCTTATATTAATAAGCCATAACCTGCAAATTACTTTCTATATTGAAAAATATCATTATTATGGATTTTGGACTAAAAACGATACGTTTTTCATGCATAAGGGTATATATCGTAACTTTCTGAAACTTATAACTATAAGGACTTGTTTTGCCATATTTCTAAATTTATAACTATAGGGGTCTATTATGTCACTTTCCAAAGTACAATGTTTACTTTGTACATCTTTTAAACTAGAAGGACCAAACTTGTAAAAGTGAAAACTCTAAGGGTATATTTTACCATTTTTCATTCTTAAGGGTCTAAAATGTAACATTTTGAAAAAGTGTAGAAATGTGTTCAAAACCTTATAAGACATAACTTTAATTAACGCTTAACGTGCTTATCATTTCCAGTTATTAAGCAAAACGCTTAAAACCGATTATGTTATAACAATTATAAAACTTATCATCGATGTGCTTTTTAAAAATCCTGTCCCGAATCTATATCGTATCACAATAATATGGAGCTTCATATTAAGGGGTTTCATCTTGGTATTACGTTCTGACTGAGTTGTTGGGTTTACGATTTAAAGTGCCCTAGCTCCTCAAACGTTTACTGAATGACCTCTAAATTATGATGGCCCGAACGGTGATACAATACTCCATAATAATTCAATCAAAGATATACATTATACTTTATAAAGTTTTGAAACATAACAATCAAACTAAGACTTGACATATTACCCCAGGTTGTTTGTGACGAAGCCGTTACTTTCATTTCATATACCTTTGTTATCAATCAAATTTCCCTATACTGGTAAGGTGAGATCAATTAGCCTCGCATTCATATTTCAATATCTTTTTATAAACCCGTGAGGGGGATACATGCTATAAACATGAATGCAATTATTTCTGTATGATGTCCTGATTTATTATTGCCTAAGTAACTATTTTGCCTTTAAGTCCCCAATATCATGAACTGTTAATTACTTAAGGAAGTGTCTTTGAGCGCGAATGTTTATGACATAGATCTATTTGGGTTGGATCCCGTTGGTGTACCCAATGTGATATCGGTTACCATTGCACATTCATTAGAAGTATAATCTGCAGGTGTTTGGCAAAGGCACCGCTTGGGGCTATAACGGTGATTATTAATATATCTAAGGTTTCAGATTCATGAGCTCAATGGCAATAATAATTGTTTTTTCAAATAAGGGTGTTTATAACAACGTTAACCCAATATCAAATTTGCATTCAAACTATTTAACTTAAACCTATGAATTTCACTCAACCTTTGTGTTGACTTTTTAGCATGTTTTATCTTAGGCAATTAAGCAACTTATGGCACAGAGTGGCGAGGACTTGAAGATGGCAAAACTGTTATCATTCAAACTTTGCGTTTTAGATTTTGGGACCTCTCTTTTGTAAAAACTCTGATGAATAAATGATAACTAAATTTTCAAAAACGACTCTTTTTGATTCGTTTTCTATGATTATGACTATTGTACCTTGAAGTAATACCCCAGATTAGCTTCCGTGTATTTGTAAAAATGGCGGGTTTGTTACATGATGTGGGTATCAAGAGCACGGTTATAGAGAACAAGGTTAAAACCTTAACTATAACTACTTTTCTTTTTTCCATCCAAGAAAGTCCTCCGTGCCGCTACATCTTCCGGAATGGTATGTAAAGATACATAACTATTATACTATTATATAAATAACTTAATATTATTTATACTACTGGTGTTGTAGACTAGCTGGTGGTGTCTTCTTCCAACCATCCTACTTTCCGATATTGAGGATGCTTTTTCCTCTAACTTTCCGAACTATACTCCAACTTCACCGGACTATTTCCCAGCCTCACCGAGAAACATCTCTCCTGATTCTTCAGATAATTTATCTAAGTATCTTTTGGCCTCACTATCCATATCTCACATTTTCACGGGATAATCATAGATGAAAGCATATAAGTAATAAAACACCTATCCACCACAAAGTAGTTTCAGTGTCCACCGCCTGTTTTTGCATCCATATCTTATATTCTCCACTATCACCAATGTAATTTTTTTTTTTTTATTTTTTAAAATTTTTTTTTTTTTTACCCATAATTTCTTTTCTTCCCCCAAAGAGATTCCACCACCTAAAGACACTGAGACTCCTATTGAATCACCTATTTTAGTATCTCCATCTTCATCAGTAAGATCTTCATCACCGGTTAGGTCAACTACACCACCACCAGACTATCCCTTGATAAGTTATCTAAGTGGTCGCGGTATGAAACCACTGGGAAGTGAACCAGTCCCTGAAGAACCTAATGAGTCAGATGCTTGTGAAGGTATTCATCTCTAGAAATAATCATTAAGGATATCCAGGTTCGTCATCAAGAGTCTTCTAAACAAGATCCAAAACAACAAGGAAGAACCACCAGATTAGATCTGTGTCGTTGACAGCTTTCTAGAATCCAATCACTGAATGTATAAATAATGACGCTTGTCAAATTTTGCTATAGACAAGTTATTTATATAAGTAGTGATTCCATTATACCTCGTTGTTTCATAATACCGATTGTCTATCCAATATCCTATAGTATGATGACTTATACCTTTATCCGGGATTACTATAATTCTTTTACCATCCGATTTTCTCAAACCTTTGTACCTAGAAACTCTAAAGCCTCTTATTGGATCACTCATTCTATTATCTCCATATCTATCTCTGGAAGTCTTAAAATTCCAAAACTTTCCGTTATATCCTACAATGTAATATTAAGGAATGTGTATTTCTTGTTAGAACTTGCATCAAAATGAGAATCCACACAATGATATTCAATATCACTAAGTATGATTTTTTTTATACAATGACTTGTGATATGATTATCATTATATGAATTCTTATTACGTGTTATCTTGTGTTGATAGAATGCCTCCCAAAAGGACATCAACATCTGAAGCACCAGTTATGACTCAAGGTGCCATCAGAAAACTAGTTGCTGACAGTGTTGCCGCAGCACTGGAAGCACAAGCTGCAACGATGGCAAGTACAAACAATCCCAACTATGGACCAAGAAAAACTCCTGTAACAAGGAAATGCACTTACGAGAAGTTTACGAGTTACCAACCTTTCTACTTCAATGATACGAAAGGAGCTGTTGGTCTCATTCGCTGGTTTAAACGGACTGAATCGGTATTCTCTCATAGCAAATGTGCCGAGAAGAACAAAGTGAAATTCGCTGTTAATACATTCACTAAGGAAGCTTTATTCTGGTGGAATTCATTTACCCAGTCTATTAGAATAGAAGAAGTCTATAAGATTACATGGTCTGAATTTAAAAGACTCTTGATAAAGAAGTATTGTCCCCAAACTAAGATTAAGAAAATGGAAGAGGCCATTACCATGACCCAGAAGTTAATAAAGCAAGTAATGAAACACAATTCTGTACAAGAAACCAATAACCATAAACGAAAGTTTGATGATGAAAGAAACCCACGACACAACAATACCATACCAATTACCGCAACAATAATAACCACTCAAACAATCGCAACAACAACAACTACCGTAACAACAACCGTAGCAATAATCACCACCAACAGCAGAATAAGAGACAAGAAACCTCCAGGGCTTATACTGCCAGCGGTAGGTATACTGGAAACCGTCTCTTGTGTACAAGATGCACCCTACATCACATAGGACCTTACACTGTCAGATGTTGGACTTGCAACAAGGTAGGTCATCAGACGAGGAACTGTAGAAATAAAGGACCCTCGAATTACTAAATTAGATCCTAGTTATAGTTTTGTTCGAACCTAACCACAGGATGTGTGGTATAAATAAAAACACTTGTCAAATCTTGACTATGTAAAGTATAAAGGCTAGGTTGTTCATTGATTAATCCAATTCCGTTTTTATTCTTACTATTTCTTAGTATCGTTATCCAGGGTTGCCCCCTGATTTTGTAAAACTAACCTTTCAAAATTAATCTTATTTTGGCATCATCATCGGTATGGATTGGTTATCCAAGTATCATGCCAACATTCTCTGCGACAAGAAAGTCATCCACATTCCTATCAACGGTGAAACTTTGATCATTCAAGGTGACCAAAGCAAAAGCCGACTAAATCTTATATCATGTATAAAAACCGAAAGGTATATATCCAGGAGATCTGTCTTTCTTCTTATCTTTTAGAATGTGTATCGATTAACCGTAGAGTTTGAATAACTACTTACCGTAAAGAATCATTAAACCATTACCAGAATCGATGACTTATTCGATCAACTTTAAGGTTCAAGCGTTTACTCAAAAATCGACTTAAGATCAGACTATCATCAACTGAGAGTAAGGGACGAAGATATTCCTAAGACTGCTTTCAGAACGAGATACGGACACAATGAAATTCAAGTAATACCATTTGGTTTAATTAGCACACCTACCGTATTCATGGATCTCATGAATCAGGTGTGTAAACCATACTTAGACAAATTCATAATAGTATTCATCGATGATATTCTTATCTACTCTAGATAACAAAGAAGACACGCAAGGAACATCTGAAAGATTTTGAAATTACTCCGAAAGAAAAGAAGGATTTGTATGCCATATCTTCCCCAAAGTGTGATTTATGAATCTGTAACGTGATTGTGAATTAATGTCCTCAATTATTCTTCTTCTATTTTTGAAAAATCATATACACCATGAAAACATATTCTACCTTAACACCATTTTAATATCATGTTTTATCATTAATAGAGATGATTTATAATCATCTATTCAACAAGAATTAGGACGCTTCTTTCATTTGAATAAGGACATTATAAGTCACCGAACTATAATTTATAAATTCTCAAGTTACAAGGATTGGGAAACATCTGTTTGTAAATGACAAAGTTATAATTGAGTTGGCTTAAGAATGGTATTCGTACAACAAGTTTCTTTCATACGTTTGTAGAAATAATTATTTTCTTATTTTATTCTTATCATTATTTTACCTTCATATGAGTTAATCTCTGTCTTCATTGTTCATTTCCAAATTTATTTCCAACTGATTTTGCAAACTCTCTTACAATTCATAATCATTTCTTGACATCACTCCGGCATTCCCGAAATTTTCATCAAAACAAAATCAACCTATTTTTTTATGATCACATTTGTACCATTATCTATTGCAACTAACACTCTATCATTCAACTAAATCTCGGGACGAGATTTCTATAAGGGTGGGAGGATGTAACAACCCTAAATTTTCACCAATGGAATATAACAACCCGTAATTTTCATCAATGTAATATCCATCTATTAAATTAGATGCACTATAATATCCATCTATTATATACCACCTTTTTACAGGGAAATTTTTGCTTTATCTCATTATGCAACGTAACTTGCATCTTTAAAGTAAACGAGCTCACGCAACCTCTACCAATGCCATCTATATCAATGTTCATATCATGTAAACATCCTAATATGTCAAGTCTATATCTTAATATCATTTTTACCAAGTACATTATCCATTTAACGTACCATTTACAACGTTACATCAAAACAAGCATTATACGTTAACGTTTATTCCAAAAACCCTAATTTCATGTCAAAGCAAATGTACAAGCCTTCAAGCATGTGTACAAGTGATCAATTCATAATATTTAAATCACATTTTCCCTCCTAAATCAAAGTACAACTCATTTGAGCTCAATGTACAAGCCAATAAAGCATAAATTCAAACTAGCTCATTTCCCTCTAAAATCTTAAGGATTTCGTACCACCTCTTTAGCACTAATTACAAGCACTCAATACACCATATTTAAACACTTTTCCCTCTATAATCTCAGCTCCTACACTAACCCTAAAACCTAAACCCTAAACCCGAAAACCCTAGCAAACCCGTTACACCCTTAAACTAGTTCATAATTTTAAGAAATCAGATCCGTTGATAAAACATAGGATCTGAGAAAAATCAATAGGCTTTGGGTATTAATTAAAAATACTAGGTTGTAGCCCTATGTCTTGTGATCATTTTTCCGGTGGACTCAACCTGATTCGATATCGGATGAATTAGTTATAGCCGAAATGGCAAAAGTATGCAAATTCTGCACACCTGTAGTAAATGACTGTTATCTTTAAATTTTTGTATAGTAACCCCTAAATATGTAAAACTAAAAGTTGTAGAGGACTAAAATATCTAACCATGCTCACTGCTTTGAGCTTCATCGGAGTTACGGTTTGTAAATGGCAACCAAATTACCGAGACTGATGTTGGCTGTCCAAAAACAGCCATGTATAAACTAAATAAACACCTCAAGCTCCTCCATGACTCACCACCACCTTCATCACCATGACCTCACCACCACATCACCATCACTCCAGCACCTTACAAGCATCTCCATCACCTCATTGTAAGCTACTACCATAACTTACCCACTAAGTAAGCTACTACCATAACTTACCCACTAAGTAAGCTACTACCATAACTTACCCACTAAGTAAGCTACTTGTCACCCCTTTGATTTTCGAACCCCTCCCCACCTCTTACACCTCATCCTAGCTTTACATTAGTCATTTAGCTGATCTTGGCCACCACACCAAGTATTCTTGGTCACTACTTTTCCTAAACTTGGTCCCTAAGTGTTTTCAAACACTATATATACACGCATGCATTCATTCTTTCAAACACACCTCAAATTTCATCATACACTCAAATGGAGTCTTAAACAAGATCAAGGAAGACCAAGGAAGATCAAAGAAGGAAGAACTCAGCAAATTTGAAGCCAAGAACCAAGAAAAACGAAGCTTTGAACCCATTTCTAGGCGTACGAACCCAAAACCTTCATTTCGACCCATTTTAGCTCAAGTAAGCTTATAATCTTGTTCAATAAGCTCATAATCTGTTTTATAATGTTCATAAGACTCCTAAGATCCTATATGAACTCTTGTTAAAGCCTTGAATCCTCAAACCCATGCGTTTTTGGTTAAAACCCTAAAAACGACCCGTTTTGATTTTCTAGCTAACGAATCCTTTTTCTAAACTTTTGTTACGTTAGAACATCTTATTTTTGCTTATTCTAATAAGCTATAACCTGCAAATATTATTTGGAACCTTAAAATAAGCTTGCATGACTTTTTGGACTTGATTTGTAAATCATTTCCATGCAATGGGGTATATATTGTAACTTTTTAAAATTTATAACTAGAGGGGCTGAAAATATCATTTTCCTAAAGTTATAACTATAAGGACCTATATTGCCAAATTTCAAAGTTAAAAGTTTAAATTATATATACTTTATATATAAAAGGCTAAACTTGTAAAAATTTATAAACCAAGGGTATATATTGCTATTTTTGCAAACTTAATCAATACTATAACCTGCCCTGCAAAAATAATTTGGTTTGGAACTTAAAATAAGCCTTGCAAAAATTCCAAAAAGACAACAAAAGCCCCAATATGGAAAAAAAATGTTATATTAAAAAAAATTAAAATTCCAATCAAATACGTGACCCAACCAAACAGAAGACACCAAAAAAAACCATTCCCATCCACCCCCCCCCATTTTACAACAATACGCCCACCAAAAAAACCCACAACAAAAAACCCCCACACGACCCAATCTTGCTTAACCACACCAATAACCACAAGATAAACACCTAAAGGCAACCAATCAAGCCAAAAAATCCATAATGTAACAAGTTTATAAATTATAAATACTATATAAATAAAAATGTGCTAAACTACATGTAAAAATTTATAAACCAAGGGTATATATTGCCATTTTTGCAAACTTAGAAATATAAAATATAATATTTTTATATAAATTATAAAAATATATATCAATAAAATAGAAACTACACTGATTCTAAAAAATTAAAAAACCCGACACATTAAATTCGTTATTAAAATCAACAAATCGTAGACGCATTAAAAAACAAATACGATTATATATTAAACAGTAATTATAACATCGTGACAACTTTTGAAGAAACTTAAAATCTATAATGAACCACGTTACTAGGGATATTACCTGAGAGGGTTTCATTGGGTTATACGTATTGACAGTATGCTGGATATGATACTATTTAAAGTGTCCTAGCTCTTCAAATGTTTACTACATGACCTCTGGATTATGATAGCCCGAACACTGTTACGATGTTTTCATAAACTAATAAATTAAATTAACGCCAATGTTAAACTTTATGAAATAAAGTCTTGAAGTTTATTACAACCAAACCTAAGACTTGAATACCATATAACCCTCCAACAGGTTAACGAGACGAAAACGTTACTTTTTTCACTTGAAATACTTTTGCCATCAATCAGATTTCCCTGTACTGTTAAGATGAGTTCATAGCCTCGCCATTTTCAATCTTTTGAAATGTTTATAAAACCCGCGCTGGGGGATACATAGCCTGATAAAAACCAATGAATGCAAAGTGTTTTATTTTCCAAAAGTATGTTATCCAGGATATAATATTTCCTAAGTAACCTTCCAGTGAGTGCCGACGGTCTCATTTTCCATACATTGAAATCAATAATTACTGCATTTTCGAGAGAACACGCGAATATTATGGATAAGATCTAATGAAATCGGTGTGTTGACTGACTCCCGATGTGTGTGCCCTATACATTTGAAACCAATAGCACTATATTTGACTCCATAGGGTAACCATGGCAAGTTACCTTTCCAGGGACATTTGTTCCTCCAACCAATGTCACTACAGTGATTTCGATGTAACGTAATTGATGTCATGAGCTTTTGTGCAATAACATATATTCCATAATAATTGTTACTCATTGCAATAATTACACTTATGGGTGTATAACACGGTAAACCCACTATTTATAATGACTTGTAATCAAACTATTTTTCCATAAGAATTATACTCATCTTGCAATTATTTACACATATTGTGTGTATAACAAACGAAAACCCACTGTTATGATAACTTGTATTTCAAACTATTTTCCCATAATGATTGTATCTCATTGCAATTTTTACAAACTATGTTAAAGACAACTGTAACCCACTATTGAACTTGTACTCAACTATTATAACTGAAAACCTATGAATCTCACTCAACCTTTGTGTTGACCCTTTTTAGCATGTTTATCTCAGGTAATTGAGCAACTTATGGCAAGGAGTGACACGAACTTGAAGATGGTTAAACTTGTTATCATTCAAACTTTATGTTTCTAGATTTTGGGACCTCCTTTGTAAAACTCTAATATGATATTGAATGATAACTAAATTTTCCAAAACGTCTCTTTTAAGGGGGCCGCCGACCTATTTAAGAGACCGCCCCGACAGACGCTTCTGTTTTTGTCTTTTTGTGGTGACAAACTTGTCTGGTAAAAGTGACACTTGTTTTTTTTGGGGGGGAGGGATGGCTAGATTTGAATTTTGAAATAATTACTACATAAAACATTTCTTTATAATTCAAAAATAATTTCTCTAATTAATTTTTGAGAAATTGTTTTGTTACATTTATAAAAATGTAATGTTTAAGACAAAAACTTATTTCTTTGATCATCCTACAAGTTTAATGTTGTTTGTACATACCTTATGTGATTTAGGTCAGGTGCAAACAAATGTCAGTGTTGATGTAGACTTGAGACGTCAAGAGATATATTGATGTAGACTTGAGACATCGTGAGATGTAGACGCATGTATGCATTGATGATTTGTGATTACGAGTAACTAGCGCACTTTACGTTACGTATTGCAAGTCACATGTTTGTCATCACCAAAACATAAAGAGATCGTATAGATTAAATATCGTAATATTTGCACCAACACATTTAGAATAGAGATTAAAATCAAATTCATCGCCTCAATCTCACCTTTATAGTGTTTCAAACCATCTCATGTTAAAACATCTTCTATTTGCATCCTTGGTGTTTGGGAATCAAGAGGAGTGTAGTTTTTAAACTCGTATGGACCTTCATCAATTGCCTTTTTAAGCCACTTTTTGTTTTCTCTCTTTTGATTAAGGTACCTTCTGAAATGACTTGAAAATGGTATATAACTACCTCTTTCAAGCATCGGAGGTCTAGTCTCAGAACCGGCATCAGCAAGATATTGTTGATGTGTATTTTAAGTCGACATGTCTTGTGACTCAAAGATTGGACCTTTGTAGACGAAAAAGAGTTCTATTTGTGATTTAGTAGTTACTTCTCAAAGAAACTGCACAACTTGTCAAACTTGACACCTTGCCGAATTTAACAAATTCGATAAGACACGTGTCACAAATTCTATGATGAAATTCAGAAATGAGCAACTTGTCGAATATGCACACTTGGATAATTTTTGATAACACTTTTGTCGAAAATACCCAAAATTCGAATCTCGGACACAGTGTTTCTCGGACAATACTCTTCTCGGTCAGATGAATTTCGGAACTTTTCTCGATCACTACTAATATCGGACAACTCAGAAACAATTTTCATAACGTTTCTAATTTTCGATATACGCACATTTTGAAATACTTTTCAATCAAAAATCGACTTATCAATCACGATAAAACCGTAATGATGTCAATTGTGATGAAACTTGATCCGTATAAAGTGTTTCTGAAAAAGGATATCACAAATTCGATGAAACCGAAAATGTGGTTTTGGTATTTAGAATTCAAAAATGATCACAATTTTGATAAAACCAAAATAAATGAGGACTTTACGATTCACAAATCCGTATTATAATGTCAAAACTTGTCCTTTTTCCCGTTGAACACAATTTCGATAAAACCAAAATTGTGTCAAGTGTGTTATGCGTATATCGAAAATGATCTTCCTAACACGAATTTCGATATAACCAAAAATACGTGTATCTATTACAACTTTTAGTCTTATTCCAAAAATTGAACTTGTTCCTAATACACAATTTTCGATAAAACTGAAAACTTGTGTAACAACTAAAACTCGATAACAGATTTTGAAAATGAGTAAAACACCTAATATATAACTTTCGATAAAACTGAAAACTTGTATAATGATTACAACTTGATCAAATCAACAAAATGACTTCCGAAAATGAGAAAGCTTCGATAATTCCCTTCGTATCAATCCATTACCTCGTCAAAATTGTATACTACACAAGAAAGGATACCAAAAATGCTCAAATCAACCAAAATATTCACGTCTTAGCCATAATTGATGTGGAACACGAGTATAACCGTGATATTAGACATCGAAGATGCTCAATAAGCTCAAATAACCACTCGTAAACACCGAATACTACCGAATTTCATCTCGTTAATCTCGATAACGCAACAAATCATGAAATAGATCACTCTTAATCTCTAATGGCGTATGATACCACTTGTTAGGTCATGTTTTATCTCGAATCACGCGATGTAGAAAGCTTTTGTATAAAAAGAATTAAGAGAGGAAGTCAAGACTTTCACAATTTTTCAAATTTTATAAAGAAAAGATAAATGAGAGGAAAAGTGAGAGTTACAAGCCTTAACCCCCTAATGTTGATTAGTGGGGTATTTATAGGAGAGGGGAAGATTAGTTTCCCTTCCTTTATCTTCCCTAATTTGCAATCTAGTCCCTATTCTTTGGATAATATGCTATTTTTCACTTTAAGCATATTTTTCCTTATTACAAACTACTTTCTACTTATAAAATAAATTAAAAACATTAATAATAATTAAAACCACCTAAAGTATCATAATCGACACTTTTATGATCCTAACATTAAATATTGTTAAAACATTTATGTAAAAGTGTTTATTCTTGCATTGTTCCGTCGCGGGTTCCCTTTCGGAAACCACTAAACTCATGCGTTATAGAACGTTGCAAGAAATAATAAGTTTACATATATAGCAACACGATTTAGCAAAATGTACATATCAATATACATACAATAAGCATTTTAATCGAGTGCTTTTAGTCCATATTAACTTTTGAAAATCATTTTTGCATACATATATATAAAACGTCACGTATATATCATAAGAAAAGGCAAATCAAACAATTAATCATACTAAACATAATCAATATACACAATTAAACAAGAAATCAACAAAAGTCTTCCCCGCTTTTGCAATTAAATAATTAATTTACGTATCAAGGATTTCATGCATACCACATAAACAAGCATGCATAATAGACATATTAAGCTTAAGAACCATGGTTTACATGCACGTAACACATGGTTAACAATTTATAAACAATAAATAAGCAACAATAAGTCAAAAACATGAATTATAAGCTACACAACATAATAAGCGTATTAAATAATGTAAAAACATTAACCATATTTTAATTTCCAGATTTTATGTGATAATTAGGAGGAATTTCTTTCACTAAATAATATCCTAAATTAGATCACACATAAAAGGCAAGAAAATATCACAAAATATGCGTTTTAGGTGTTTTTACTATTTTTGACAAGGTTGTCCGGATCGGGATCCTACCCAGGATCATTTTCCCGTTGCAAGATCAGAATCGCAGGATCGTATGAGGATCGAACTAGGATCAAAAATGCCACTAAAGATCTTTTTTCTATTAAGAGTTACACATATTTAGAGAGTATATAATATCAAACACACCTTAATGCGACTTTTTTTATAAAAATGTACCATACAAATAGCAACAATGCAATGTCACCATTAAGTTCAAGTTTTAATCGTTAGAATAATGTGACTTAAAGTAGGCAAAAAAACATAGGCTTCTAGTAGAATCCGATTGTTAAAGATCTTACGATCCTGTGTGTGATCCTACGATCCTACACCGATCCTGCTCGATTTAGATAAAAACACGGGCCTGTAGTAGGATCGGATCGTTTACGATCCTACGATCTTGAGTGCGATCCTACGATCTTGCGTGCGATCCTACGATCCTACAACGATCCAGATCGTTTTCTATATGTGGGATCGTAGGATCATACGATCCTACGATCAGGATCACGATTTTGACAACCTTGGTTTTTTTATGTAATCATAAAGCTATATGAACTGGCTCTACCACTGTTGGAAATGGTTATCTAATAGCCTCAATATTATACATAATATTCTACGAGCTACGCAACGGAATTTAAGCACATATGGCAATTATAATTGACATAAAAACATAAAAGGAAAAACTTACGTCTAGTAACCAAGCTAGTGAAGAAATAGGAACTTCTTTGAGAACATGCACGTGTGTTAAACGTGCGAAACCGAAACCCTTCAAGTTGCTAAAGCAAGCAACCTCTACGTGTATCCACACTACACGTTAACCAATACCACCCGAAGTTAACCAATACCACCCGAATGCTAGTTTTACGAACCAACGAATAAAGAATACTAGAAGTAGTCAAGCTCAAACTCCCTTTTCAAGAGGGTGTTTGTTTTCGTCTACTACAAGAGAGACAGGAAGAGATGGGATGAGAATTATGAGCTAGGGGGCTCTAATTATACTAGATGAATTAGGGTTAACCTAAAACACTTAGCTTATGGCCAAAGCTAACTCAAAAACCCATAAACACCCCTTTGGGCTTGGGGGCCGGTCGAAACCCACACCAACACCCCTTGATGTTGACTTTTTAATTATTTTATGTATAATCACTTTTAATTTACGTATTAATTAAAAAACTTTATAGTTAATTATTCATAAACGAACTAATTAACGACCGTTAGTATTCTACCGTAGGATCATATATTAATATATATATATATATATATATATATAGAGTAGGATCAGTGAGAAGTTAATTAAATATGAAGTGGTGAGAGTGACTTAAACCACACATGGAGATGCAAAGACTTGTATTAGATGCATTTTTATTCATTTAGATGCTCCCATTAGATTTCGAAAGTTAATTTGTTGTGTAGATTGGCAAATTGAATTTCATTATTTCGGAGGCATGCAGAAGGAACTCAAAAAAAAAGAGAAACTATTAAATGCCATCTCTGCATCTAAATAATATGCCTAGAAAAAACTTTATGATGCAATTAAATGTATTCTAGTTTATAGAAATGAGCTAATTTTAAGTCGATGCATCTCGGAATATTGAGGGGTTTAGTTACTTCTTATCTTCTTATTTAAGATAACTTCTAATTGGATCTAACCTTATTATATATATATATATATATATATATATATATATACTATATAATATTTATATATATATACTATATAATATAGTAAGGTTCCAATCGAGAAGAAACACTTATAATGAGATATGATAACGAAGAAACCAACAACCAAACATTTCAGATGCACCTATCAAAAAATGCATGAATCTACTCTTAAAATTCTCTTTTCCATTAAAACTGTGTGGCTACGAAATCCTTTTATTCTTCTCATTATAGTTTTTCTTCTCACTTGATTCCCTTTCCTATATATATATTATATATATATTATATTTTATATATATATATATATATATATATATATATATATATAACAAATATACATTCATATTATTATAAATACTAATAGAGTGATATATGAGTGTATACGTGTGTGACCCCGTAGGCTCACGTATTTCTAGCCGTATAAATATCCGTACATGAGCACATCCCAACTGTTTTTGTTAGTGGATTTCAATAATTTGAAGTTAGGAAGGCATATGATGGGTTTGGGGTTAATTTGAAAGAAAGGACTTGCAGTTGCAAATGGTGGAATTTATCTGGAATACCATGTATGCATGTTGTTGTTGCATACAGTTTCCTAAATCAAGATGTTGCTGCTGGAGTATCCAACTGGTATACTAAACAGATTTGGGTCAATAGCTATAGTTATTTTATTAAGCTTGTTAGTGGTAGTTCAATGTGGGTCAAGAGTGCCAACAGACCCCCATTACCCCTCAAGAAGAGGAAGATGCCAAGTAGGCCTAGAAAGAATATGATCAAACATCAAATGAGAAAGAGAGAGAATAAAGTTTTTAGGACTGGTAGGCTTATGACTTGTACCAACTGTTGGGAGAAAGGTCATAACAAAGCTAAATGTTTTAACCAAATAAGGCTAAAACCACAAAAAGAAAAAGGAAAACCTGTTAGGAAGAGTAAGAATGCTCCTAATCAATGATTCATGCCACCAAATGATGAATCCAATCCAATTAATGTATATCCAAATGATGGTGTTAGATAGACTTATGTTGTTCCAAATGATGGTGTTGGACAAACTTCTACTGATGATGCTGGACAGACTTTTGTTGATCCAAATCTTACAAATGATACTAACCAAAGATTTCAAGATCCATACTTTATAGAGCCACACTTTGCAGATCCATAGTTTACTGATCCAAGTGCTGATCTAAGTGTTGCATGTCAAAGTTTTACTGGACTGCTACAAAGTGTAGAACAACAGGTAGTTAATTAAATTTCTTATGTGGTTCATTTTATCACAGTAAGGTAATATGGATGTTGATTCCATTGACAGATAAATGAAGTTGCTCATATGGCTAAAGCAGAAAAGGCAGCTAAAGAAAGCAGGCAAAAGGATGCAAAAAGGGTTTTGAACAAGCAAAGAAGATGGGGGTTTATAAAAATAGAGGTATTGATGGATGGAGGGGGCATCTCAAAGGATTCAGAATCATAAGAGGAAGAAAAAGGACCCTAATGGGCATGGAAAACAACCACACACATCACTTGATGTATCTGATTGAATGCTTTAAACATCAAACAATTATGTGTGTCTATGTTTTGTTAAACATTAAGTAGTGGATGCTTTAAACAAATTATATTTACGTTTCTAAGTTGGTTTCGAACAGCATGTGGCTGGACCACATATTTTGTAAGAATCTATGAAGTTGTGTTGCTCATTTGGACTAATTATACATTTTTACCCATTTGGACTAATTATCTGTTTGTACCCATTTGGTGTTATTGTCTGTATTTTACCAATTTAGACTTAATGTGTTTATTTTACCCATTTTGACTTACCCATTTGGACTTAATGTGTGTAGTTCACACATTTTGACTTATTGTGAGTACTTTACCCATTTTGACTTGTTTATTTCTTAGCAGTTTTAACTTACAGTAAACAACAACAAATATAATAGACAAAATAGTTCCATTAGACAACTTCTATTACATTACAACATTCCTAAACCATTAAACCACTACAACTTCTAGTTAATTAGGATTTTCTTGTAACATTCAACATACACAAAATACATCCCTAAAACCATCATTTACATCTTCTAGTTGATTATAAAATACATCACAAACACCACCACAATAAACACACTAACAACTTTCTCGTAACATTCACCAATAACTGCTTTGTCATTCCCTTCCAACTCTAACTCACGAATTCTTGCCCTATAGGTGTACTCTTGTACTTGCATTTCCATCCTTTGTTCTTGGACTTGAGTATAAAGTCTGAGCATCTCATCCCTGTAGTAGCTATACCTTAACTCAAGGTCAAGAAAGAAGTAAAATCTGCATTGCTTCCTAGAATCCTAAAATTAACAAAAAGAAAATGAAAATTAAAGGTCAATCAAATATATTAAGATAAAAGATCGATGCTTTGTCTTACACTAGGGAAACGACAACAAAGAAATCTCCTAGCAGGGTTTGCAGAAGTTCGTGATGTTCTTTCCACAACAGGCTCTTCATAGAAGCAATTTGTTGGAATTGGTCGAATCTAGTTGGAAGTAGAGGAAGATGAGGACATGATTTAGGGTTTGGATGTTTTAATTGATTTAGGAAAAAAATTAGGGTTACAAAGATAACGAGGGTAAGGTATATAAAGAGTGGAAGTGGTGTGGTATATAACGGTAAAAAAATACCGAGTTGGCATGCCACGTCATTGGGTTGACGGTTAAGCCGGTGAAAAAAAGTTTAGACGGCCATATTAACAGGTAAAGTAAAGTTTTGGTATTATATGAGTAATTTTTTTAGGTACACATACTATATCGGGACATTTGAGAAAATACGTAACTATTTAATGCCTTAAACCCATATAAAAATTGTTGATGCTAACATATAGTAAGTATTAGAACAATGACACATATTATAAGTGATCATGTCAACCTGTATATAAAAAATTTAGGGTAGGTTATTAAGATCCTTCAAAAACACTATTTGTACTCCATTATGTTTTTGCGTTTTTTAATTTTTTTTTACTTTTTATAATCTTCCTTTTGTTATAAAACTGTGACTTGAAAAGCGTGGAACAAAAAATATAAAGTATGACAAATCAAAAGTATTAAACTGACACAAAATACGAAACATAAACTCATAAAAAACTGTGTTGTACTGTAAACAGAGAGTTAAAGTGAATGAAGGTTGTATTTTTTTGATGAGCCAAAAGATACCAATAATAATACCCAAAATATTTATCTCATTCGAAAGTACATCATGATAATTGATGAATCCAAATCACATGAACCAAGTTAGGTAAAAAAAATAAAAAGTAAGAATTATATACATTATACATTTATCAGGCACTTGGGCTTGCAACTGGGCTCACGCCTGGGCTTGGGCTCGCGGGTGGCTTGGGCTAGGGCTCACGGCTTGCACTCATGTCTGGGTTATTTTTTTAGAATAGGCTTTAACATATTTTTATTTGGTCCGTCAAAGATTAACTAAGCTCGTCTTAACTATTTTTCACGTATATACATAGCAAGTCGTTATTCAGTGGGTCACAACAATTATCAAATAATCGTAAAACGGTATAGTACGCAAACACCCCACAGCGGAGCGCGGGTTTGCAAACCTCGTTATACTTACAAAAATAGAATTAAATAGATATCAATCTGACAAAGGTAACCAAAAACTTGTCAAAAGTTGTAAGATAACAAATGTCCATATAAAATTTGTGAAGAACGAGTATGTATGTCCGCGCTCCGCTACAGGGTGAGGGCTTTCGCGATTGTTTTAGGCGTTGCATTTAGTTTGTTTTATTCCTGGTGATACCTTGTCAAGTGCCCCAATAGTACCCACCTGGTGAGCAGAGTTT
>BQNB010021940.1:0-14014 GCA_026074375.1 Tanacetum coccineum | reverse complement strand
AATCGTAAAACGGTACAGTACGCAAACACCCCACAGCGGAGCGCGGGTTTGCAAACCTCGTTATACTTACAAAAATAGAATTAAATAGATATCAATCTGACAAAGGTAACCAAAAACTTGTCAAAAGTTGTAAGATAACAAATGTCCATATAAAATTTGTGAAGAACGAGTATGTATGTCCGCGCTCCGCTACAGGGTGAGGGCTTTCGCGATTGTTTTAGGCGTTGCATTTAGTTTGTTTTATTCCTGGTGATACCTTGTCAAGTGCCCCAATAGTACCCACCTGGTGAGCAGAGTTTGGAGAACTGTTACCATTATACATAACTATAAAATATAGCACATGTACTAAACTCATCAAGTATAATATTAAACATTAGACTGGGTGTAACAGAGATCCCTAAAGATTAACATTTACTCACCCATTTCTGACATGTTCAAAGACATTGTTTATATATGTTCCAAATGCAAGACTATTTATCTAGAAACGAAAATCACTTTCTTCTCTGGTAATTTGCGATTCATCTGGGGAAATTTCAAGGAAGGAAGCTGGTTTTTCTGGGGTTGATAGTCCATTCCTGCAAATGTCCACATGACATTTTGGGTTCAGTTTCATGCAATAGGTACTTCAAACATCAGTCACTTATTTTAAAAGCATAATCATAGTTCAGCTATTGGGAAATGAGGTGGTAGATTTGATTTTATGTTTAATCTACACATTATGGTTCTGTTTTGTACGAACGAATATCTATTTAGGAAAAAGATACCTGTGCAGGAATATATGAGCCACAAAGACCTCATCACGGAGCTGTTCCATAGCACACCTCAGAGCAGCAGCACTGTTTACATTCTTGGGCCCGATCCTAGACAACTGTAAAGATACAAACATTATCAAAACGATTAGAGATAATACTTTACCTAAATCGACCATTTTAAAAGTAAATTATTAGGTAAAAGATAATGGGTCAAAAGTGGGTCTAATGGGTCAAAAGTCAATCCAACAGTTACAACAATGTCATCAAACAAACTAAGCATGGGAAAACATTATATCTCATAGAGAAAAATTGATGCAGATCTTAAGAATTTAAAATAAGCGTCCAACTAACCACGCCGTGACCTATGATTCGCCAACTAAAGTTACCGAAATCCCAAAGTAACTGAACCTACTTTAGTCTATATAAAGCAAATAAACATCTCGTGACATCAAATAAGCAACCTTACAGATTACAGTCTTTGATAATTTAAACATACAGAGATAAGACAGATCATAAAAAATTATAATTCTAGATAAACCACAAATCCATCACTTAGCAATTGGCAACATAACATAAGAATGTAAGCAATATCTTGAACTTACTAGACACAACGCATTTTATTATCTATTGCGGGTGAAGTTGTTAACATCTATGCACTTAAGCGTGCTTATGTGAAAGTAATACTTGTTTGAATGACCCGCCAGAAAGTATTCGCATAAAGGCCATACAAGCAAAGTTGTTAACCCGCAGACAAGACGAACAATATTTTGATCTGAGTTAGGAGGATGTTACCTAAAAATATGTGAGTGGGCTAAGGATTTACTCGCCGATTTAAACCTTTTTAAAAATATAATAAAATATAGATAAACAAGCAAAGATGAATAAAAAGAGAAAGGAAAAAGAAAAAGCACATGGAAAGCATATACCTCTTGTGCAATAAAAATGGGAAATTTGTAAAATATAGAAAACCAGAAGAAAAACAAACTTAATTACAGTTAAATCCAAAAACCAAATAACAATATATATATATTTCATCATCTTTTTTCCCCCAAAATTTATAACATTATTTATCTTTATTACAACAACAACAACAACAACAAACAACAATCTTTATTAATTACTATATTATTATTCAAAAATCATCATTAGATCAATTCTCACCTTCTTCTATCATCCGATCATCAAACCCTCATTTGGGTATCTCTTAATTTTAATCTTGGTAAAAAAAATTGATTTTTTTTATAAAGTTTCAATTTTTATGATTTTGGAAAAAGGGTTTTTTTGTAATTTGATTATAAATGTGTTAATGATTGTTTAATTTTGGTTTTTAGGTTGGTTTTTTATTGGTATAACTTAATTTAAGCTCAGGAGTTTGTTGATGATAAAAAGGTACAATTTTTATTTATTTTTTTGATTTTTGGAAAGTGGGTTTTGTTGGAAATTGGTTGAATTTTGTTGGGTGTTTGTTTGATTTTGTTATTTTTGGGTTTGATTGAAATTTGATTAAGAAAATTAGAAAATCAAGAAAATGTACTCTTTTTTTTTGTTTTGTTGAATTTTGGATTGATGGATTATAAAAATTGCACCTTTTTTGGTTAAATGTGATTGAAAGATTGGTAATTTTGTTTTGCTGTTGTTAATTGGTATTGATGATGGTTGGATTCATGCTAATTTTGTTACGGCGACGTGTATTTAGAATACAGATATGAAATTTAGCTTAAAATTTCTAAAATTTGTTGCGTAATCGTGGATTGCTCAAAAAAACTGGAATTAACCCCGAAAAATGTTGCTTTTTTGGTCAAATGTGACCGAAAGATCTGTAGTTACGCTTTTTTGCTGTTGATTGATACTAAATGATGCATTAGATTAAGGGAAATTGCTTGATTATGGTTGAGCCTGCTCTGGCGGGATTGGGTATCGTTGTTGTTGTTGTTGTTGTTGTTGTTGCTGCTGCTTGATTATGGTTGAATACGTAAAATATAGTAGGGTTTGAACTTGTGACATTCATTATGGTATACGAAGAAGGAGGTGTTTGTAGGGTTGTTTTTTTTTTAATAATCTTCTAGTTGAACTTGTTATGATACACACCGTTGTGAGATGAGCAGAAACTGCAACGTTTGGTGACGTGGGTCATTGATGTTATTGCAGTAATTGTGTTGCGAAATGGACCTTCTACTTTGTAACGCAAATTGAGGGATTTTTTTCCTGATAACATGGAAAGTGAAGAATTTTCTGTGTGGTTGTTTATTGTGAACGTAACGAGTACATGCTATTCAGGGTGTTAATATACACGTGGTTTGTGGTTGATCAGTTTGGCATTGTGTCATTTGGCATTTTCATCTGATTGAATCACATTTTGGAGCTGTCAACCGAATTTCTGCATGTATACATGTTATTGATATGTTTGGCATTAATTGCTCTTTTTGCCACTTTTTGTGGTTTCCAATTCTATTCCGTGTTCAATCTCAACAGTAAAAATTCACAATGTTTTTTTTATGGTTGTATCTGATGCTTATGATTTTGTAATTGTGCTGCACAAAATGCATGAAAATGACTGAAATTGTTTTTTTTTCATCCAAGTGTCCGTTGTTATGAATGTATGTTAGTTTGTTAGGGCAACAGCGATATATTAGGGTTTGAACCTGTGATATTCGTTACCATAGAAAATCTAAGGAGATGTTTGCAGATTTTTTTCGATCTGTTTACCAGAATTCTTTAGTGTTAAAATACCCTTGTGTTATGAACAAAACTTGCAATGCTGGTGATGTGGTACTGTAGCAATCGTATAGTGGAAAGTACCTCTTGTGTTGGAACGGAAAGTTAGATGAATTACAATCTTGATAACAATGAAAATGCATGTGAACTGTCCGTGTGGTTGTTTGTTGTGAACTCACACATGATATTCATGGGTTTGTTATAAATTTGGTCTGTAGTTTGACTTTGTGTCATTTGCTGTGCTTTCTTTTGCTTGACATTTCTATAGCAACTATTGGTCGAATTGGTACATGTAAAACGGCTATTATACTTGATATCAATAGCTCTATGGCGCCACTTTTTGTAAATTTGATATCTATGCCATGCTTATGTTTCACCCCATATTACAAAAACAAAAACTTTGATTTCTTTTCATCGGTGCGATTTGGATGATCTTGTAAATGCACTGCAAAAAATCTGTGGAATCTTTCAGTTAAAGTACATGTTTAATTACTAGGTCCATAAGGCGATACATAGATGGTATTATTTTGGTAAAACCTTAGCTTAAACTTGAAAGAGGAAGAGAGCGGTAGATGGTAGTTACATTTATTGATTTAATATAAGTTTAGGTCTGAATTCAGCATTATGCTCAGACTTTTGCAACCTTGTTATAAGGCATGTCAATGTCATATTATCTGACTAAACTTGTCACGTTGTAGATGATCATACTTCTTCAAGCATCATATGTAACACATTGCCTCTTAGTATACTCTTTTTCATATCACCTGTCTGAGTACCGAGATATGCATTTTAAAAAGTTGTAGTGATTACATGGTTGTATCTTTGGAGCGACATAAGGTTCTTTTTCCTGTTAACTTATGGGTACTTTTTTCCATGATTGACTAGGATTTACTTGCAATTGATCATCATTAAAGAACATGGGGCAACGGAATATGGTGTATACGGGTCCAATGCTTGAAACAGAACATGGGAATCTTCGTCCAGAGCCTTGTTTAATACCGTATGTCGGTATACCAAATTTCCCGCAACCTACAAATAGCAATAACAATCAAACAATATTACCACCTCCTCCTGGAACCCGAACTAATTTTAACCCTCAACACATGCCCGAAAATCATGGGCCTTTACCACCATCTGCGATCACTCAATACAGCAGTGCTCATCATCCTGGTAACAATGTATTTATGACACCTTCTCCCGGTACCAGAGTTTTTCCTGTTGCAATCAATCACGGGATGCAAGATCAAACACCATTTTCTACCATTCGTGGAGCCTTTGAAAATGGTCAGTTTATTGATGGATTGAATGGCGCTTTTAAGAGAAAAAACGCCGAAGGGTTCCTGGGAAACATTCAGTACTTTTATCCGGCACCGGGGTCTAGTTCTTCAGCTGCTATTCCTATGAATGAGGGAACAATGATGGATGGTCCGTTGGTCATGGAACCGGCGGTTCCTAGAAGTGGAAGAAGTAGAGGTTCTGGTGCTATTGCGGTTGACCCGGTCTTGGCTCATAGTAGCGGTCATTTGATTCTGGGAAATTTTGGTGGTCAGCCTCTTCAAGCGGTACCTAACCCATGGTTGGATCAGCAGTTTTGTGCTAATGGTAGTGATGGCAGTGCGTTTTCATGGAATCATGGTCCTGGTATACCGTATCTCCAAGGTAAGCTTTTTTAGATAAATTTATGACAATTACCAAATTCACCTATTTTTATCTTTTTCTTTTTAACAGTAAATCTTAGCTTTATTGCTATTGATGAAGTGTTTCGTCGTTCATTTTGAAAGTAATTCTTGTGACGAATATAAATTAAAATCAGAACTAGATATAGTAGAATCAGCAGATTTAGCATTAAGGATACTTATGGAATTTATTACATTTATTTCGGTAACAAGTCATTGCTAAAACTCAACTGATTATCATGAGTTGAAAATAAATCACTTTACAAGTACATCTAAACACCCCCTAATTTGTATAAATTTATTTCCATGGGAAATACTCATACAAGAATATCCTTCTAGGGATGTCAGCAAGATTTCCTTTTTTGGCAACTTAAAAAAAATGATACTCCGTACCTTGTAATTAATTACTTGTGTATTCTTAATAATCAATGCGCATAATTGATTATATTTATTCGGGTACAAAAGGTTTCTCTTGTCATTATTAAATGATATTATAGTCGTGTGGTTAAATACTTAATAGCTGAAAGTGTCCTTATAAACTACATAAACGGGTAATTGGACGAGGTCCTGTTCAGGTTACCCGGGGAGTGGTGAGTTTTTGACTCAGATGTACGCGGCCTAATCGGATATCCGCATGACCATTCCGACCCTTTCCCTGGCCACCACGAAGTTATGTACCTAGTGAGGTTTGTACGTGAGACTTCGTGTGAGGACATCAGGCTGCCTTTTTTTTTGGGTACATGATAGAGTGGTAATGAGCCAAGGCTGCCTAACCACTAGGCCTGTGGTGGTGATTATCTTATGAACTACATAACTAGTGGAAACATAAATAAAAGTAGTTGAAAATACCAAGTTAATCCTTATTGTAGGACCTATGAATGGTGGTGCTATGGAGGCTCCAAATGTTGGTTTACATGGATATCAAGTCACACCGAGCAACAGGAATCCCGCGGCTTTTGTGCATCAGCCACCTCATGCTGGTCCCCACAATCTTCATCATCAGCCAACACCATCAATGCCGCAAATGCAAGCCAGCCACAATATGGATTTTCATCCTCAATTGGTCTCTACGTCACGCAGACTTCCATCAAACAGTGCTATAGTTCCTTTTCAGAGTGGGATGGAACAGGCACCTAGGTTTGTGGGCCCCTTACCGCCAACTGGTCTTAGAGTTTATCGGCCTCATAGACGGGAATTGATGGTTGATACAACGGCACGGCATCGCGGCTTTCCCCACTTAAGAGTTCTCCCGGAAGATGTATTGTTCCCAAAAAATGATATCTTGCATATTATTTGATTGTTTTTCAACGGGACTTATGTTTCGTACTTGCTGTTATTATTACTAATTCACATGTTTTTAACATTTAGGGGGTTGCAATTCTTGATATTTCTGGTTTTCATGAAGTTAGACATTCCGTTGATCATCACAGAGACATGCGATTGGACATAGATCACATGTCGTATGAGGCAAGTTGTCAAAATTACTTATTTAAGCATCAAAATAATGTTCTATTCATGCCAATAAAGAAAAAAAAAAGAAGGTTTACTTTTGGTCCATTACCTTTAGAAATAAAAAAAAATTGAATGTTGGCTAGTTGGATATTGCTGGCGTCTACTTTTCACTTATGTGAAGTTTATCATTATCCTGTTTTCTCTAGATAACTATTTTGCTTAATTTAATAACCAGGGCAAATTTCATATAATGTCAATGTACTTTGCAAAATGGTGCAACTTAGTGATTGTTTATGTTCCAACTTGGTAACCAAAGTTACGACAATGAGTTGATATGCTATAATTACCAATTTAGCCTATCTCGAAAACTTTGATTACCAGGGTTGAGACGTAAAAAAGTACTGTTGACATCTCGAAAAAAATGCTGCTATTTAATGAAATTTGGCCTCATTACTAAACTAGTTAGTTTTCGATAAACTCAGAATAGGAATTAGACATCAATTACGAATTATATTGGTATGTATTAGGTTTGTCTGTCTATTGGTTTACTTCTTTCGGTTATGGTTTATGAATCGATGCAATGAAATTATTTTCTTTTTCATAAACACATATCAATAAATGTCCACACAGGTTTGTTATATGTCTATCCAATTATAATATATGCATATTGATGATTTATAAGACTGTCATGTGATTCTTGCAACCTCTTTTGTTGTATACAGGAGCTTCTTGCACTTGGTGAACAGATTGGCAGTGTCGGCTCAAGCTTGTCAGATGACTTCATTCTTCAACATCTCAAAACTAGAGTGTTTGCTACATCCAAATCTTCTGAATCTGAAGATGCGTCATGCGTTGATCAAGAACTTAATTGCGTAATTTGTCAGGTATTTCAAGATCTAACATAAAAACAAAGAGTTCACTTGGCATATTGATAGGATTTTATCCGTAAAATATCACTTTACTTATTCATTGATCATTTTATCGTCTGTCATTGTACTTTTGTACATGTGACTCTTTGAAAATGCCTTTCTGTTTTCTGAGTCATTGTCCCAAATATTTGCATCCTTATAAGCGAACTTTTAGAGTTCGATTTTTTATAGGTAAAAATGTTACAGCTGTATATATTGATAATCTTTTTTTATTAAAATGTTAGAATTACGGGTTACTAGATGACTTAGCAATGCTTAGCAATGCCTAAGTCGAGACAAATGAAGAAGTACATTGATATTCTAAGCAAATAACCCTTTTTTAAAAGTTTGGTTCAAATGGTTTGTTTATTTATTGGTGATTTCTGTTGTTGTACAGACCAATTATGATGATGAGGAACAGATCGGGGTGCTAGATTGTGGGCATGAGTACCATGTTGAATGTGTTAAAAAGTGGTTGACTGTGAAGAACACCTGTCCCGTTTGCAAATCCACAGGACTGGCTGACCAAGCAAAGGAGTCGTGAAAGTCAAAGAAAAGGGAAGAGAAGTACGAAGCCTTGAAAAAATATTTAGGCTCGTGTTTCTTTTTCTGATATAAATATAAGTAAAGAGAGGGTTCGTTCTTTCTCTTATAAATTATGGTAAATATCGAAACTTGGTTTTGTTTCTTCTGAGATGTGACAGTCAATGACTGTAAAAAGAACGTTATCTCCGTCATGAACCTTTTTGTACAGACTTTTTTCCTGTTGGTTCAGTCAGTGGATGATCTCATCTGTCTGGGTTAATATGTACTTATGAATGTTAATATCAGGTTTAAACATTCATTGAATCCTTTCTGTTTGTTTTTCATATGGTTGCCGATGGTTTGGAAAGTGTGGCCTATTTAGCGCTGTTGATATGCGTTCCATCCATTTGGTCATTTGATTGTGATGGTTTATCATACAATTGTCAATGCACTTTTTTAATCAGTGTTGATGTGAATCAAACTAGAGAAATTTACGTCAACCGCAGCCAGCAGATTTGCAGAATGTTAAAAGGGCAAATGTTGCGAGTTTTGATTGACCGGATGCTGTATCCAACATTAACTCTTAACAGTTCGGGTTCTCCAGTCGACGTAAAGTGAACTAGTCTCACTAATCTCTCTGATTTTCCAATGATCAAAGTCTTTAATCTAGTCCACCATGCCACACGAGAACTCTATGTGGTCCGTTAGTGAAGGCTCACTTCCTCATTATTACAACATGTAACAATGTGTGTCCTTGTTACAACCACCTTTTGCAACAATTCTGTCACTTTGAAAAGTCAAAATGACCACTTTGAACAGTCAAAATGGTAACTGGCCCCTCTGATGTCCTTCACCGACCGGTCACACAACACAACCAACATGGGATAGGTGAAATGTATAATACAATGACTAAAGGACACAAACTGTCCTAAAGGGTAGTCGCCTTGGAATTAGTCAGCTCACGATGTCAAGTCAGAAATCTATGTAAAAAAAAAAGAAGAGGACACGGGGCCACCTTTAAGTTGCATGTCCCCAATCATTGGACTAATAGTGGCAGGACAACTATGACAGGCCGTAATGGTCGGTTGTCCAACATGGACGACCCCCAAGATAGACGCGTCCTACCCACTACAACACTCTCAACTCGACGCGTCCTCAACCAAAAACAACACAACTCCGTCGTATTCAAGACCGAGTTCTCTCCTCTTTGTTGTGTGTGGGTGTTATTTAATTGTTTTTTGCAGTATATTTGTATCTAAGTTGATCATGAAGTGTTATTGAGAATGAAAGTTGACGTGCCATTGATGACCTCGGTCCTATTGTGATCACCATTACATATGGCATAATACATTTCCAGTGTCTACAAATCTTAAAGCCTCGAGTTAATGACTTCTAGGGTCATTGTACTATAGCTTTGTTCATTTATTCATTATACCTCAACTTTTTGCTCACTCAACTTCTATGAACTATATATGTTAACTCACTAAAACACTTCTTACATTTTTGTCAAGGTCATCATAAATCGACTAGCTCACTCAAGTTGGAGGATATCAAAGACCCAACTTGAGATGTAAGGAATAAAAAGGAAAAGAAGTCTAGGTCATCATAAATCGACTAGCTCACTCAATTTCAAAAATTACGCAACAAAACAGTTAGTGGTATACTGGTATGTGTAAATGAGAGTGATGATAATTTAGGGATGAGCATTTGGACCCGAATCCTGGTACCGAACCGGAACCGTACCGATTCCCGGTATACGGTACGGGACCGGTACCATGAATCCAAGCAAAAAAAATTCGGGACCACTAATTCGGTACCGGTACCAAAACGGGATAGCACCGAAAAATACCCGAATTTTGAGTTGTCATAAGGAAAGAAAACAAACGTCCCAAAAAAGTACTATAACAACCATAGCTCTGTCACAAATGTAAAAAAATTCAAACCCTAACTAATATAACGTGCATTGAAAACAATAAAGGTTTTCTTTTTTTTACATACGTAATAAGACGTCCCTAATATGCACCGTAGATTGCAATGATTATTAGTTTATTTTATTTAATAATGATGATATATAGTTACATCAATGATTATTAGTTTATATATTGAATTTGCATGTATCAGTATACATATATTAGCTTGTCGAGTCAAGTTGTTAGTCAAATATGAGTATTATTAGTATGTAATGATTATTAATTTATTATTTCTAACTTTCATATATCACTATACATATATTATTAGTTTATTTTGATCTAATTTGTATATATTGATTTTATGTAGAGAGATGATACAATTTTTAAAGAAACGTTAATGTTAAATATTGATGAATCGAATTCGGGTTATGATAATGAACCCTTGGTTCGAAATCACTCAAAAATGCACGTTATATCCTGTTTTTTGTTGTTCTCATAGAAAGTGACTAGCGTAAAATCTATAATTTTGTTTTTATTCTACAAAAAACGGGAAGTACAAAATAGGTACCGATTTCCCGGTTTATTAAGAACGACACAAAAGTCGTTTAGATTGATACATTGGATTTAAATAAAAGACATATTACAAAAGCTTATAGCTTTACTTGTTCTTTATTTAATATTACAAAAGACGACATAGATTTCCCAAAACATGATGCATATATCTCTTTAACAGTGCAATCCAAAACATAATCCAATGCATCCCTGGCATCTCGTGCCTAATGACCTCCTGAAAACATTGCTTAAAACGTCAACAAAATTGTTGGTGAATTCATAGGTTTATGTATTTAAATTATGCAGGACCGCAAGACTTTCCCGTGATGTTTACAACATATGCCAACATTCACAAAACCGGTTACTGTTGCACTAAGCTCCTGGAACCGAGTCAATATATTTGCTATTTAGCAGTTATTTTGCCCGTACAGATGTTGTAACCCGCAACTATCCTACACCGTCGACATGGTAACGTTCAGTTCCCAGTGATAGCTAATACCCAAAAGGGGAGGTTAATCCAATAGTTCTATTTATATCATTCGCGCTCACATATGCAATTAACAACTACATCATTGCAATTGACAGTTGATGAAATGGGCTCAGAAGGCTTTTATCGCTACTTAGGCAAACATATAACAATATTTATAAACACTTGCGTCCAATTTATAAAACAAACATTGTTCTACCCAAATAATAATAATCAGTAAAACTGTAAAAATGGGGCTATAAACTCACTTGAGTACAGATAGTCAAATAATCACGATAAAACGGTCACGCAAGACGATAAAATGAACCTATTTAATTAAGGTCGTCTATAAGTACTGAGTACTATAATTAATAACAATTGAATATAATCTAATAGTTGTTAAATCATACTATCGTTTCCCGGGGCTATCTAATTAAAGAGGTCATGACAGACGTTGAGGAGTTTTGGATACTTTAAATCGTAAATCCAACAACATCGTCGATACGCCACATCCGAAGCGAGGCTCATATGAAACTCCCTAGTATTATAGCACTTTGCTAACATCTCAATATTTATATAGCATAATCAAGACTAATCGTTTTAGTAAAATAATATTATATAAGTGAAAACGTTTAAAATTATTTTCGTAAAAATGGACCTCATTTGGTCGTTTTAGCCCGTTGCTCGTGTTTTTTACGTACCACGTCTTCGTAGTAAGACGATACGTTTGACCAAATTATTACATTTTCAAGTTTTTAGATTCTGCGATGAATAGTAAAATTACTGTTCATTGACAGTATTTAGTCTTATAGGCTTGATATCGTATACTTGTAATCGTAATAACTTATTCGTTTAAATCCCGATATTTTATGATTCCTCTCGAGTACGTTTTGTTATTAAAGAGGTATTATAATTTATAAGTTTGGTCCGCTGATGAATAGTACTTTTACTGTTCATAGTTTATAAAATTACTTTTATAACTTTATTTATCGGAAAATGTCGTATAGTTTATTCGGTTATAGTTCCGTTTTTTCATCCGATTCTTTCGAGTACGATCTGTAACTAAAAGTTATATCATATTTAGTTGTTTTAAAAATATTAGTTGCTGTAATGGAATTAGTAAACTTTTATAAAAATTAGTTTTATAAAAAGTATTTCTAGTCTGTAAAACTCGTAATTAACGTATCTTTTTTTCGTTGTTAGATCGGTTTTTTCAAGTTTTTATCATTTCGGATCGTCACGTGACGTATTATAGTATATTATATCAATAACCTACTGTCCAAAATTCGAATTTAAAACAGCCCCTAAGATTCTGTTATTTCTTTATAAAAACCTTGTTTTTATGTATTATTTACTTAGTAGTTTTACTATAAAAACTCTTAAAAAAACATATGACACTTGTCAGGTAATATTATTATAAAGTCCAATTCATTCTTAGTCCTTTTAAATTCATTGCAACAAGTTCAACCTTTTTCCTTTCTTTATATTCACATGTGAGATTAAAATACTTATAAATACCACTAATTTTAATCTAAACATGTTTATACTTAAAACCATATGTTAACATACTTTTATATTCACTTTTCCATGATATATAGGATCGTTGACCAATAAGAATATGTGCCATAAATATCAATAAAAAAATTAATAACTCATTTTACATATTTAAAAGTCCATAGTGGTGATTATGCCATATTTAACATATAACTCAACATAAAAATTTTATGAAAAATAAAAGTATAATGGAATTAAGGAAAACCTTAGAGACGATGTAAGAGATGACGAAATAAGTTCTAAACACGATGTTTAGATTCATAAACCAAAGTTACCAGCTTATATAAACATAGATTAGGTTTGATACCCTATC
This sequence comes from Tanacetum coccineum, assembly GCA_026074375.1. Classification (NCBI taxonomy): domain Eukaryota; kingdom Viridiplantae; phylum Streptophyta; class Magnoliopsida; order Asterales; family Asteraceae; genus Tanacetum; species Tanacetum coccineum. The sequence goes on along the minus strand of BQNB010021940.1, from coordinate 1,191 downwards.
TTGCAGAGATCTGGTTATAACCCTTTCAAAGCTTACAACCCTTGATAACCTTCTCTAGAATACTTAAGTATGAGGTGTGTTGCTTGATTACTCTTGAAAATCAATGTATGGATTTGTTTTGTTGTTGTTAAGTGTGCCGTGGGTTTTGGAGTGTTAAAAGAGAAAGAAAATGAATTTTTTTGGTAAGTGTAAAGGTTCTATGGTAAAGTTTACTTAGCATGAAATGTGTATTTATAGTTAAAAATATATTGTTTAACTATCCTTGGTTACTTTTCTAACCTGTAGCTCAAGGTTAACTACCCAAGTGACTCATGGTGTAAGAGTTAGCTTCCTAGATCTTTCCTAAATATCTAGATATTATGCAAGATGAAAAGTCTTGGTCCTATCATCTAAATTTTGGCTTATTTATAACATATATTGATGTTATTTTTATTATTTTGTGTATTGGGTATAATCGTGGGTATTCGTTTGGTAAGTTAGGTTTTGGAATTTCTGGGGGATTGCCTAAAACGCCTTTTATCGCGAAACGTAAGCATTTTACGTAGCCAATAAAAATAAGATGAACAAAGTTATTAATTATCCTCATAATAATCATATAACACTTGCTTGATGTAAACATTTAATCGTTTAATGCCCGTTTACATTGAATGATCATTTTCAGTTTACGCGATTTAACTTAACGTTTACGGTTTAAGAGTAAACGCGTAAAACCCTAAAAATAAATTGTGAATTACATAATGTCATAAAATGACCTAAAACATGAGGTGTTATAGTCTCCCCCGGTTAGCTGAGCCTTGTCCTCAAGGCTTAAGACGCAGCACTTGACGACGGCCCTTGTAGGATACCCTTAATCACTTTCACTTCATTATGGAGACAAGAAAAATAAGATGAGATGAACTATGGAAGAATTGTAGAGAGAAGTTAGAGAGAGAAAGTAGAGAGAAGAAAAAAGATGGATGATTACTTGCAAAATTACAATGTGACTTAACAATAACCAACAAGCATCAACACACTCTCCATACTTGGAGAGGGGTATTTATACTTAATACCAAGAGGCTTTCATGCCTTGGTATTTCTACGGGCCGGGCTCGGGATTACTTGGGCTTTCGCCCGATACACGTGACCGGTTGTCTCTGTCTACGTTGTAGGCTTGTTCCTTCATGCTTTGTGATCTTTGATCTTTAGCCTTTG
>BQNB010021939.1:0-63612 GCA_026074375.1 Tanacetum coccineum | reverse complement strand
AAGACAAGAGCACCTTGCTCATACTTGTAAAATAGGTATAAATACCTCATCACCTCCTCATTAGTGAGGTGTGTCTCTAGGTGTTCTCTAAGGGTCTTCTAATCAATCTAATATCATTTCTTTAATCCTCTTCCTCTCTCTTTCTCTCTCTACTTTCTAATCTTTCTCTCTCTAGACTAAACACTTTATTGCTTATTGATCCAGAATTCAAGACCTCACATGGTTATTCTGAGTCATCAAGAGGAGTTCATATTTACAACCGTTGAACCAAAAAGATAATGGAAAGGATAATGGATACAATCCATGTCAAGTTTGATGAACTCATAAATATGGCTTCTGATTGAAACAATTTAGAACCCGAAATGAACTACACGAATTTTTAAGATTCATCGAAAGATTCACAATCAATACCTTCAAAATTAGACTTGGATAATTTGTTTGGTCCTCTATATGAAGAATACTATGCGACGAGTTCACAAGAAGTGTCATATATTTCCGCTGCAAATACTCTTGATAACGAACACACTTCTTCATCATCATTAATTATCGTTTGAGAATATGAAACTCCTCAAATAGTATCTTCTTCAGCAGAACAAGTTGCCACTAAACCAAACTCTCCATTCTTGAATGAAAATGCCGATGAATTCGTTCAAGAAGATGTTGCAAATTTTAATGGAAATGTAAACTACAATGCACCTCCAACTCCTGTATTCAAAGAAGCTAAGTCATCTTCAACATATCAGGATCCGTTAAATATTCACGAGTTTCATCAAAAACTTTGCTCAAGTGATAGGTAGACTAAGAATCATCCAATTGAACAAGTGATTGGTGATCCCTCAAAACCTGTAATGACAAGAAATCGACTTCTAACTGATGCAAAGGTTTGTATGTACACATTAACAGTGAGTACAATTGAACCGAAAAATATCAAGGAGGCTTTGCTTGATGCCAGCTAGATTGAATCCATGCAAGATAAGATTAACCATTTCAAACGCCTTGATGTTTGGGAACTTGTCGAATGTCCTATTAACATAAACATAATCGTAGTCAAATGGATTTAGAAAAACAAGACTGATGCTAAAAACACGGTTATTCAGAATAATTCTCGTTTAGTTGCTAAAGGATATCGTCAAGAGGAGGGAATCGATTTTGAGGTGTCTTTTGCACCAGTTACAAGACTTGAAGTTTTCAGAATTTTTGTGGCATACACGGCTCACAAGAACTTTCCTATTTATCAAATGGATGTCAAAACGGCATTTCTAAATGCTCCACTAAAAGAGGAAGTTTTTGTTCGTCAGTCGGATGGATTTGTAGATCCAAACTTTTCAAACCACGTGTCTTAAGAAAGCTCTGTACGGTCTCAAACAAGCCCCTGGAGCCTGGTATGACAAGCTTTCCTCATTCTTAATCGAACACCATTTCATAAAAGGTATTATCGATCCGACATTGTTTACAAGTAGACACGGGAATGATATTTTATTAGCTCAAATCTATGTCGATGACATAATTTTTGGGTCAACTAAACCAGTGTTTGCAAAAAGATTTGAAAAACTAATGAAAGTTAATTTTTGAATGTCAATGATTGGTGAAATGAAGTTCTTTCTTGGACTTCAGGTTCATCAATCACCCCGAGGAATCTTTGTATGTCAATCACAATATACTATGGATCTTCTTAAGAAACATGGGATGGAAAAATGTGATACAATTTGTACACCAATGGCTACAACCAAACTAGATGCAGATTTACAGGGTAACCAAGTTGACCAAACTAAGTATCATAGTATGATTGAGGGACTTATGTATCTCACTGCTAGTCGACCATACATTTCCTTTGCGACATTTGTATATGCGCGTTATCAGGGAACAACCCAACTGAATAAAAACCACCTCAAGAGGTCAAAAGGATCTTTCGCTACCTAAGACAAACCATTAACATGGGTCTATGCTATGCAAACCTTGCAGGGTGTTGTAATGATGATTGCAAAAGTACATCTGGAGGCATTCAATTTTTGGGAGATAAGCTAGTCAGTTGGTCGTCGAAAAAGCAAGATTGTACAGCAATGTCAACTGCGGAAGCTGAGTATGTATCATTATCTGCATGTTGTGCTCAAGTCATTTAGATGAGGATGCAACTGCTAGATTATGGATTTTGGTACAACAAGATTCCATATTACTGTGATTCACAAAGTTGCCAATTGCCCCCCCCCATATCTTGCAATCCTGGTACAACATTCATGATAAAACACATTATCATGTGGTATCCAATTTATCAAGGAGCATGTTGAAAAGGTACCATTTAAACCTTTACTTTGTCGGGGACGAAATTACCAACTTGTCTGATCTTTTTTAGAAGCCATTCCAAAAGAAAGGTTTGAGTATTAGTTCAAAAGCTTTGGTATGCGATGTATGACTATCCAACTCAGTTGGATCTTATTGCAAAAGTCATCTTCTTGAATGCAAGATCATACATCAAAACAACTTGTACTATTTTTCAAAAAAAAAAATTTCAAAATTTCAAAAACAAAATACAAAAATGAAAATTTTTCAAAAACAAGAAAAAATATTTTTACTATTCTTTAAAAAAATCAAATAAAAATTTGAAAAACACAAAAATATAACTTAAAGATACAAACACATATCTTTTTTGTTTTATCAGTTGCATGATATTGTATTATCAAAAAGTGGTTCTTTAAATGCAAAATAAATGTATCATGAACTGAAGGAGAGTAAATCATTCAAAATGATCTTTTAGTGCTAAAATATATGGTTTTAATCAAAATCCATTCACAATAGTGCTAAAGAGGTGGTACGAAATCCTTAAGATTTTAGAGGGAAATGAGCTAGTTTGAATTCTATGCTTTATTGGCTTGTACATTGAGCTCAAATGAGTTGTGCTTTGTTTTTAGGAGGGAAAATGTGATTTAAATATTATGAATTAATCACTTGTACATATGCTTGAAGGTTTGTACATTCGTTTTGTATGTAAACATTACATGAAGTTAGGGTTTTGATATAAACGTTAACGTATAATGCTTGTTTTAAAATAACGTTGTAAATGGTACGTTAAACGGATAACGTATTTGGTAAAAATGATATTAGAACATAGACTTGAAATATTAGGATGTTTACTTGATATAAACATAGATATAGTTGGCATTGGTAGGTTGCGTGGGCTGGTTTAGTTTGCTATGTAAGTTATGTTACATAGTTGGAATGAATAAAACAAAAATTTTCCTGTGAAAAAGTAGTATTTAATATAATATAAGTGAAATTACAGTGATGAAAATTGTGGGTTGTTACACCTTGTGAGAATTGGCTAACAAAATGATCACTAACCAAGGGTAAAAGGGTTTAACGCTTAACCTCACGTCTAACGAACTTGGTTAAGAAAGTCCATATTCTTATTTTCCAAACTTGAATCGAACTTAAAGCATTTTTGTAATCAAAAGTAAAGGCCAAAAGGATTTTTGATTATAATAAATAGACAATCACTTTAGTAAACTAACCGTTTCTTTAATCGATTATACTTTAATTCTTGAACCCGTTATCCATCCAAGTTTATCCATATTTGTTCTCGTTCCCCTAAACAAACATCATTTTACATCTTGAAGTACCTTGAAATCTTTAGATCATGATAATCTATAAGATTTACCCTTTTTGTAATATAATCGACTCTCTTTAGAATACCCAATCCCGTGGAACGACCTGATCTTACCCTAAACCTATACTATAAATGGGGGTTTATACTTTACCCGTGTGTTAGTTGGAAATTGGATAAAACTAGTATTATAAATTTAAAGCTTTAATAACACATCAACGCTTTTGGCGCCGTTGCCGGGGATTAATTTCATTCTTGAATTAGTCATTTTTATATTACAAACTAAAATTTTCAAAATCGCCGTACATTTTTCTGGAAAACTGAACCTATTTTTTACAGAAAGTGCGCCCCACATAACTATTGTGCGCCTATTTTCTGTAAAAACTCAGAAGTACGCCGTACTTCAAGCAAGTACGCCACACTTCTTGCCCCTTTTACAAACAAAACCTGTTTTTCAAAGGAAAAGAAAATCAAAACCAAAAACCCCAAACTATAAATTGACCATTTGAAAATGTGGAATTTGTTCCTTGTGTTCATAATAATCAAAATCTTGTATTATCGTAATTCGTACATTAAAAAAAACAAAAAAAACTATTCGATAGCTTGCTTATTAAAAATTCTAAATGCCTGTATATATCTCTTATTTGCTAAGTGTTTCTTATTTGACTTTGATATCATGCAAAATAAATATAAAGATAAAAACTTAAATAGAACTAGAAAATTTTGTTTGATGATAAATGTGCTTTAAGAACTTGATGTTTGGTATGTTTAATAGATATTTAGGACATAATAAAAATAAGAAACATAAAAATGCTAAAATTAAAAATTTTAAAAGACTTAAATCTCAGAAAGTACGCCGCACTTTTTCTAAAGTGCGCCGCACTTTCTTGGCTGAAACTAAACAGAATGCTTGTTTCTTCGTTTTTGAACGAGAATTGCTTAAACTTAAAAATGCTATCTGTTTATTGATAATATGTAAATGTAAAAAGGTATTGTTATTTGTTTTAACTAACCCACTAATGTTTGTTTTAATGTTGTCTTATTTTATAAAAGTTATGGATCCCAATTCGAGTCTTGGAAAAATTTGCTTGGGAGAAAACGTCGTTGTAATTTCGAGTGACAAAGTTGAAGGATCTGGAGACTGGAATTCTACAGAATTTCAAGACACTGCTAATAGTGGACAAAAGAAGGAAATGAAGGCTATGGTTTTTTACCAAATGGATACCGAAGAAGTTAGCGATAGATTCGTGGCTCCTTGTTTTGTCAATGGGCTGGAAGCTTATGATGGTGAGATTAATCTTGGAGTAGAGGAGAACATGATCTCAAACGAATATGCAGTAAAGTTATGCTTGGAACATGAAGTTAAAAGAGGAAACAAAGTGGTTAAGAAGGAACTCATTGTTGCACTAAGAGGTGAAATCTATTTTATGAAGTTCATTATCAACCCAAAAGAAGATGATGTTGAACCTGGGGTGATTTTCGGTAGATCATTCTTACGCATGACCAAAGCAATTACTGATTTTGGGGCTGGAACTGTCACAATATACCCTGATATTGATCCATTCTTGGAAGAAACCAAAGAAGAAGAAAAGAGCAATGATGATTGGGACCATTTGCTTGATTTTAACATAGATGATATACCACTATTGGGTGGAGAAGGACTTCTTCCATTTGTATGCAAAATGGGGAAGGGTATCCATAATAAGAAGCGAGCAATGGAAAACCTTAACTTTTTCTATCCAGATTTAGGAACATCTTCATCAGCTGGTGGTCATTTAACTCAAGAAGAAGCAGCAAAAGAAGCATTAGCGATCAGAATGAGCCAAAAGTTTGCTTTATTAGAGGAGGAAAGGAATATAATCGAGACAATGGCTTATCATGACAAATACAAGAAAATTCTTGATGAAGTTTGGAAAGACAAGGTGGATTTAGAAGGAAAGATTGTAAAATAAGAAGAGGAAGCATTAAAAAGGATTAAAGGGGAAGCGTTAAAATAAAAAGAAGACCCTGGAGCATTCATGTTCCTTATAAGATTGAAGGGACAGGTTAACGAAAATGCGTTAGCAGATACTGGGTCGGATATAAATATTATGCCTTACCGGATCTATGAACAGTTAGGAAGAGAGGAAATGAAAAAGGTTGATAGAGGAATCACGATGATAAATCACATCAGGCGGAAGCTATAGAGATACTCAAAAATATTCTCTGTCAGGTAGGGGTCACTACCTTGATTGCTAAGTTTCTAATCTTAGATATTCTGATTAACCGTGATGCACCAATAGTTGTTGGTCAGGGATTCCTGCGTACGCTTGGTGGCATAATAAATACTCCGGAGAGACTTTTCTCGATGTTTGATGGGTTTTGTCACCAAACCTTCCGTGCTGCAAGATCAGATGTTATGAGAAACGCAGAAAGTGATAGTGACAACGAGGAAGAGTACCAGATAAAGAGGAATAAGTTTGGAGCACCAATATACGAACCGAAACCTACACTGTACTTGAACTGTAACGATCCAGCTGAGCGATCGTTAGCCATACAGACCGTAACTAACCCATTCTGGAAAATTAGTGTTTGAAAGAAGGCGGTTAGTTTTGTTGGCTCGTTACCAGCACTGTTAAAGCAAGTAAATTGGAAGCCCGATTATAAGGTCTCGTATACTAAAGAAGAAGAAGCAACAAGGTAATGGCGAACTAAGATAAGGCTAACTGATCCATATGTAAACATTTATCTACAAGGATTCACAACAAAGAAAACGGACAGGAAATTATCAAAGTATCATAAGTTGAGTGACATCTCACCCAACTGGTTTATGAAGTGAAGAAATGGAACAAGTTGGAATAAAGGAGTAACCATATACTCCCGTTTTTACTTTTTATATTATGATTTAAAAATAAAATTATTTGTATAAATCTATAATGGATTACATTTGATGTACGGATATTAATCCGATAATGAAATAATTATTATCAAATATATTATGGATTGAAATTATGTTAAATTAGGTAGTGTACAATATGAGTTTGGTAAAAAAAAGTTATAAAGTACACCACACTTCAGGGAAGTGTGCTGCACTTTTGAGCGGTTATCATAGATAAAACTTGTCAAACACGATTTTAACCCAATATAAAAAAACACACTCACACACTCACAAAAACCGTCGGGGTTCTCACAAAAACAGATTTTTTTTTTCAAAGATCAATCCATCAATCATTTAATCATGCCTAGGGTATGTTTATATCATCCCTTAACTTGTTTATTATCAATTTGTTTTAAATTACTTGTCATTTAGGGTTTATAAATTAGATTAGGAAAATTTAAATATAAGTTTAATATGAATAATTAACTCTTTGAGTTAGGATATTTAGAAGTTATTTGATGCATGCATGTTTGATATTGATTAATCTAAAAAATACTGTTCATATTATGAATTTACATTTAAAAATAAATTGTTTAAAGATCATAAAAAAATTTCATCAGCCTAAAAGTACGCCGATTTTGTCCCAAAACCGTCGTACTTTGCCCATTTTCCAAAAAGTACACCGCACTTCAGGGAAGTGCGCCGCACATTTTTACCTCATAATGTAGCTTAATGTTTCAAAAACCATCAAAACTATGACCATTGTTACCAAATCATTTCTAAAATAACTATAACTTTATTGTTAATTGTTTTTTATGTGTAGACTATGGGAACACACGATGACGAGGCCGGATCATCACGATCCAAACGCTTAAGACAAGAAACCGTGGAGGAGGTATTGCTTCCACAAGTTCACCATAAGTTCTTGTTATAGGAAGGATGTCACAGAGATGCAAATTCTAGGTACAACACTAGATTGGCCTAATTGCTTCCTAGATACATTTACTCGCCTTGTATCGTAAACTGGGATGTGCTGAACAGAATGGGTTGTGATGGAGAAATTTATGACATGTTGAGAATTAAGTTGCGTAAAGCTGGATCGGATGAAGAGATATTTACTTCGGTGGCTTGGATTAGAGCTTTTAATATTAATGAGCCAATTTATGCCAAGCTTTGCCACGAGTTTTATTCTACTTGTGAATTTGATGAAGTTTGTGCTGATGATGAGTTGCAAACCAAAAAGATCATCAAGTTTAGACTTGGTGGACGTGCTCATAGTTTAACCTTATTGGAGTTTGCTCGAAGGTTGGGACTATACCAAGCGGTTGAGCTTGATGAGGATGGTTTTAATGTTTACTTTGAAGGAGGTTTGCGTAGTGATGAGCATTTTAACGCTCAGGATTATTGGTTAAGCATTAGTCGAGAGGAAACTTTTTGGGTTTATCTATGAGTCATATTTCTAGTATCAATGAACCCAAAATAGAGTGTGCTTTCACAAAATGATTACTTATGTTAGTGTCAGAGACGACAGGGTATGATAAATTCAAAATAATGATTTGTGAACTTGAATTAAGTTTGTGCTAAACACCAAAAGGTATGCCAAATATAGCTTGAGTGATTGCAAGATGGATAAAGAGGAAAGGAGCTAGAACTCAAAAAGAAAGTCAAATTTGTTATGGACAGTTCATCTCAAAGATTGCTAGGAAATGCAAGTTTTGAACAGAGGATGTGTGAGTGTACGCTTAAATAGCTCTGTATTTACTGTAATGCTTATAAGGGTTCGTATACTAAAGAAGAAGAAGCAACAGGACAATGGCATACTGAGATAAGGCTAACTGATCCATATGGAAACATTTATTGCAAGGGCTTACAACAAAGAAAACGGATAGGAAGTTATCAAAGTATCATAAGTTGAGTGACATCATGTCACCTAAATTGCTTTGTGGAGTATAGGTAGTCATATCACTAGGATATGTATCAGGGAGTGTTTAAGCACATGGTTGGGGTTTATAGTATTCCTCTGCAGGGAGCCTACAACCCACCTGGTTATGCTCAGCCACAGTATGACCAATATTATCAGCAGTACCCACCTCTACCACCGCAGTATCTGCAGTAGCAGCAGGATGATGATGAGTAGTGTCGAGACGGCACGAGTTGGTTTTGATGTTTTGGGTCACTTGTGTTCTGAAAATAATTTCTCTAAAATAATTATTATTATTATTATGGTGTGTAAAATGCCTCTATTGGCATTAAAATAATATTATCGTACTTTCTCTTAATATTTAATTACGATTATTATTATTATTTGTGTGCTATGCAATGTTTATATTTTTAACAGGAAAAAGAAAAGAAGAAGACATATGAGCAACCGTGAATTCAATAATGAAGGAAAGGTTTTTTTTTTTTTTTTGACCAAAATGTTAAACAAAGTCAATGAACACAATGTCCTTTACCTGCTAAATTAACTGATAACCAGACAACTGAACTCTCAAATCAATCTCTCGAATCTGAAAATATTTGTCTCAAAAAGACCGTTGCCCAATTTCAAAAAGATTTTTTAAGAATGGAAGCACATTGTGTTAATCTTGAACTTAAATATCAAAACAGCTTTAAAAGAAGGGCAACATGGTCAATTTTTGAAAGTAAAAAGTAATGAAGCCAAGGTTAAACATGACATAGATGTAATTGAAACAATAAACATCGAATTGGAACATAAAGTGGCTAAGTTACTTAAGGAAAATGAGACTTTGAAAAGGCATTAACGAAAGAAATGTTATATTCTATCAAACAATAAAGCGAAGAACATAGAACACACAACTTCTTTGATTGGCAACTAATGAAAATTCAAAGCTTCCAAACTTCAGGAAAAAGGGTTTGCAAATTGCAAGCATTAAAAAATGATAAGGAAATTAACAGGAAATAGCTGGAATACTAAGTTTGCGGAAAAATCGTCAATCTAAGAAAACCGGCTTACAACACGAGAAACCTACATTTGTTAGACAACCGACTGCGTTTAAGTCTGAACGACCTAGTCTTTCAAAGCAACGGTTTGCCTCCCAAGTTGATGTCAATAACGATTTGTCAAAACCAGTCACTACACAGTATTTGCCTAAGGAAAGAGAATCTGCATTGCAAAACACATCACTATTGCACCTGGCACATCTAGGTATAGCTCAAATGACATGGTTCATAATCACTACCTAGAGGAAGCCTAAAAAAAGACACACGAAAGCATAAGGAAGTCAGAAGCACCCTCGCCCCCTAGTGTGAATTCCTTCTGCAGAATTCACAAAGCACAGCAAATGGTAGCAAACCAAAACCTAGGATCAATAACCAAAAGTCTAGGAATTGGCCTGCATCCAAGAGTAGTTGTGTCACGACAAAGACTGTGCCCATAGCAGAACACTCTAGGAATTCTAGAAGTTTTTCCGACTCTAAACATTTTGTTTGCTCAACATGTCAGAAATGTGTCTTTAATGCCAATCATGATTCTTGTGTAACAAAATTCCTGAATGAAGTCAACTCACGTGCTAAGGTTCCATCTCATAAGACAACAACAAGATACAAACCCGTAGAGCAAACAAGTGTTGCAAAGAAACCAGAAAGACAGATCCCAAAAAGACACAAGTCTTCAATCAAAAAGACTTCCGTTGTCCATGAGAAAACAATGACTCCTAGATCTTGTCTTAGGTGGAAACCGACGGGTAAAATTTTCAAGACAGTTGGTCTTAGGTGGGTTCCAACTGGAAAGATATTCACTTCCAGCACAACCAAGGTTGACAGTGAACCCCAAAATGGTTCAAATGAGGATATCACTAACCAATATGAATGCAAACAAACTCTTGATGTCAGTGCAGGTACTCTTAAACAAAGTCCAGAATATCTTTCAATCCTAAAAAAGGAAGGACTCATGAGTTTGGTTGCTGAAAAACTGATTATTCTGAGAAACCAGGGCATCAAGGAATTTCATCTATGCATAAGCATGACGCTCTGTTCATCAACAGTCAGGCCTCGCTCCCTCCCTAGACAATGACTTCTGATCATAACAGTTCAGACTCGATTCACGACCACAGCAACGAACTGCAAGTTCAAAGCTGGTTTCCAAAAGTTGTTCCTGCCAGCAGACAAGACAGCTACATCACGGTTAAAAGTTGGAATCACTATTGTCACCTCACATAACAATGTTGAGGACAACATGTAAATATTTTTTATAAAAAAATACAAAAATATAAAATTTTAAAAAGAAAATACAAAATCAAAAAATCAAAAAATGTTTCAAAAAATATTCTTCTCGACATGTCTCTTGGAATCGATAACATTTACGTACCTAGAAATGTTGATTAATGATCGACCGGGTCGTGTTAAATGAAGTTCGAACAGAGTTTCAAATGCTTTCAAAACATGTCATTTCTAATGTTTTCTTAATGGCTTATGTGCAAATATCAGTACGTAACCCGGACTTCAAATAAAGGAAAGTTTATCTATAAAGATAACTTATCCTAACAACGAGAAATTCAACGTTTCTCGGTCTTGAGCTGTCTTACCAGACATTCCATTTAAAGCTCAAAAAAAAGGGATAGTGTACCATAAGTGCGCTTACCCGTAGAGTTGGAAGAGAAGTCTCTAACATAATGTTTTATCAAGATTAGAACACAAATTTTCAAGAATTTTACTCCACCGACAATTCATAATCTTTCAAAATTGTGTGTTCAACGCTCCATCTTTCAAGGGGGAGTTTTTCGAAAAACAACATTTAATGTGTTTGGATACATAATCTCACGACCATTTTTATGTATTCAAACCATTCCCAAAAAGTCTCTTAATAACAACAAGATAATAATGACAATTCAATAGAATGATAGTTATAAGATGACTAAGTGTTCAACCTCAATTTTACAACTTGGTATCATTTTTATTGGTGTCAAACATATGTAAAATTGAGGGGGAGCAAAATGACACAGTTCTAAATAATTCATGCTAAGCTTCAACATTTTTCCCCATGGCCTTTTCAAGACAAATTTTAATCACACAGTATTTCAAAATCGAAGTGACTTAGAATTTAAAATAAGGGGAGAAATGTAATTAAAATGTGATCTAAAAGACTCAAAGTGCTATTCGGAAACGGTTTTATGGTTCGATCTCATACCCTACAACATCTTATTTCACGACGATTCTGAAGACATAAGGTGGTAAGGTTAGGTATTTGTCCTATGATCCAACCAGAACCGGAGGGATCTACCCAAGGATACTCCATAGTTAGAAATAGCAGTCCTTAGGTATGATTGGAGATGAATGTGTATAAGGGAAGAATGCCGACTAAGATTGAGCTAACACTGGAACAATCACAACAAGGTGTTAGTAATGACGTCTTGGTAAGCATTGAAGGGGTTGAAGAATTAAAAAGAAATGTATGGATAAAGGGTCTAAAGAAAGAAGCCCTCCACACAACTTAGGCAGAAACCGGGTCAATACATATGCTGTCAGAATCACAATGTTGATTGCTGACATTGAAGACGACATCATGGACCCAGTGATGCAATGCACAACCTTTCCCAGCCATTCGGGTTTCTCTCAAAAGAAACTTGTCTCATTTGTCACGGAGATACACACGACTTCTATTGACTTTCTCACTCCGAGTTAGTTGATATTGAATAGGTGGCAGTCTGCTCCAGCCTCCGATTACTAAAAAACCAAAATGCACTAATCGAGTCTAGAGCCAAGAGATCATCAAATAAATCTCATTAGGACACATTCCATGACAAACACTTGTTGATCATCATTAAGTTCACAAGCTGTTAACAAGAGTCCTACGCATTATCCTTGTGATTCTGCCAGAACATTCAGAGTGATACTCTTTAGTATTCACAATGACGAATGGAAATCCTTCTAGTGTCATCATCAAACAGCACTGCGGTAGGTGACTTGCGAGATTCTATATGAATCAAACTTGTGTCAACTGGAAAGAAACGATGGTGCGATTCAATGTGAATCAAACTTGTTCCAGGAAATGAATTGACGGCTTAATCAGAAAGATAGTAACTATCTGATTCACTCTTACCGTGTTGTCTGCTTTGAGACGTTCCGGTAATGAGAACAAGCAAGCATGGTAAATCTAATACATCTGTGTTAGAAGATCCTACGCTTTGAGCTGGAAACCCTGTCAAGGAGATTCTTTGAATCTACCTGATCACAGGTACAATATTTATACTGTAAAACGGTCCTACGGAACCGGAGGTTAATCTAACCAAATCCGGACGAATGACAAAGCCATATTCGTCCACCCGCTTTATTGCTAACTGTTTTATTTCAGGATACATAAAGATGGAGATGGTGATGCCTCATTCCAGCTGGAGTCGAATTCATTACCACATGCTCATGCTCAATCTACAAAGACATACTATAAGCATCAAGATTCAAGAATCATGAAAGCTCAAGAATTAAAGACAAAGACTTCCGCACAAACTCTGATATACAAGATCTTCCTTCAAAGATATCAAGTCTATCAAGGGAGATTGTTAGCAAGCTTTCAAGATGATGCAAAGTATGAGCATGTTTGTCAAGACACAAGATCGCAAGGTAACAAAGACGATCAAGACGGAAGGATAAAGATTTAAAGATCTCGGACGAAAAAGACAAAGTCAAAAGACAATGACAAAGGCTCAAGATCAAAGATCACAAAGCATGAAGGAACAAGCCTACAACGAATTCAGAGACCAAGACCACAAGATCTTAACGACAAAAGCAATCTCATTGATCTCATGAAGGAGTGTCACAATGAACTCACTTCGGGGGAGATTGTTAGCCTCAAAATATTAAGTCGAACAAGGAAGTTCGTTCATTATATTAGGTCTCGGTCACTTAATTAATTATACGTTGTAATATTGTATGTGTATCGGGCTAAAGCCCAAGTCAATCCCGAGCCCGGCCCAAGTAAAAGCCCACACACCCCATGTAGTTGTGTAGGGTATTTATACCATTTTCCACTATGGAAAATGGTGTTGATTCTCATTTGTTCATTTCTCATTTGCAAGAATTAACCAACTCTTTTTCTCTCTACCTTTCTCTCTCTAACTTCTCTCTAAAATTCTTCCATTTTATCTCATCTTATTTTTCTTGTTCATCATAATGAAGTGAAAGTGATATTGGGTTTCGACATGACAAATATAAGAAAATTCTCGATGAAGTTTGGAAAGACAAGGGTGTAGTATCAGAATTAGAACATTAAAAACCTGGGTTTGAGCTTCAATGATCAAAAATGGTGGAAATGGGTCATTTTGGGTAGTATTTCCACTCGTACGCGTTGTATCTTGTTCCCAGGGCTTCAAATCTTCAAAGCTTCACTTATTAGACTTCTTTAATGATCCTAGGATCATAAGGGAGCAAAGTATTGCTGTATATAATGGGTATGAGATAAGAGATTGGGGGATGAGAATGAAATGAAGGTTTATGCTTCTATTTATACTTGAATTCATGCAAGGCTAAGGAAACTTATGTGATCTGGTTAGGAAACATATGAGAGCTATAGGGTGACTAATAGAGGCTAGAGGATGTGTTGGATTTCTAGAAACTAGCAAGAACATGGTGGAAACGCCATGTGTATGCCGTAGGTACAAAAGAAGAAACAAGAGCACATGTGATCAATTTTATATAATAAATGAAGTAGATATTTGTTTGAGGTGCTTGTAAGCAGCTTAGGGATGAAGTATCATGGTCATCAAGGTGCTTGATTGCAAGAAAAACTTTCAAATTGGGTCAAAATGCAAAGGTTTTGATTTCGGGTTCACTAGGGCTCATTTAGGGTTTTTAAGCTTGAATTTCGTGTATACTTGATTAGGAATGATAGGTTACTGATCCTAAGACTTATATTAAGGATTATAATCAAAAGTTGATAGGTGGTTTGGGTTAAAATGGGTAGAAAATGAGTAAACGGGTCAAAATCACAATTAGGGCACAATTAGGGTTTTCGGGATTTATTTCTTGTATAATTGAAGTAGAATGGTGAAATGATGATGGAAAGTGATTGAGAATGTTGTAATTTATGTTATTACAACTTATTTAAGTATTGGTTTAGGTTTACAATGGATAAAAACGAAGAAACGAGTCATGGTTCAGAAACTAGCTCGGTTTTAGGGTTTAGGGTCTTGAATTAGGGTTTGGAGTGCAAAAAGATGTATGAAAGCTTATGAATAGAATATTTAGGGTTTACAATTTATAAAATGAGTGTAGAATGAGTATAGTAGCTTGTACATAAGTGGTGATGAAGAAATTGGAGGTAAAACGGCTATTTTAGAGATCATGCTTAATGACTTGTATATTGAGCTTTTAAGGACTTGTACCTTTCTTTGGATAGAATGTATATTCATATGAGATGTTATGTTACTTGTACATATGCTTTAGTATCTTGTATATTCACTTTAGATGTTAATCTTTCCATGAGATTAGGGTTTAGAGGTATACGATAACGGTTTAAAGCCTGTTTTGATATAACGTTGCGAATGGTACATTATAGGAATAATGTACTTTGTAATAAGGATATGATGATATTGACTTGACATGTTATGATGTTTGCTTGACATATATGAAGATAGGATTGCCATAGATAGGTTGCGTGAGCTCGTCTACTTTAGTTATGACATACTGAGATATATAAGTAATGTAATAAAGCAAAAAATTTCCCCGTACAATTGTGATAATAGTAAAATAGGTTTTGCATTTGATGAAAATTCTTGGGTTGTTATAGTCTCCACCCCTTACAGAAATCTCGTCCCGAGATTTAATTGAAAGTTATAGTGGTATTGTTTAGAGATAGGTACTGGGTATGAATTTAGGTTAATCAAGGTTACAAGTTCACGTGTGTGATGCATTTATAATTATGTTGAAAATAACACTGATAGAAACTTTATGTTGAATATTAAAGAGTATGCAGAATATACTCTTTAATACCTAGAATAATTATGAATAAAACAGTGAATATGTATAAACAATGATATCACTGAAAAGCTCCAATATTATTAATCTTAATAATACGAGTACTCTGTGTAGTACTAGGGTTTACAACTTTGAAGCTATGAATATCTGTGTATTTGTGGATGTGAGAGATTTGTACTTCTAAGTCACCTTAGGTCCTCCTTTTAAACACTAAGGAGTCCTAATGGGCTTACAATACAATTAATACTTTCCTAAGTATTATACATTAATTCTTTTAATGTTTTCCATAATATGTAGTCAAATGTATTAAATACAATGACTAAGTATTTAATACTTTCCTTTGTAACTTCTCAATCAGCATTAACTTTCCATGTAATCTTTACAATCAGCATTAACCTCAGTCTTTCAGCAGTATTAAGTTAGTACTGGCAGTACTAACTTAGCTCTAGTAGTACTAAGTTAAACTAAGCATACCGAAATTGATAAGTACTACATATAACTCAGTTAATACTGTTACGTTTATCCACTGAGTACTAAATTAGCTGGCAGTACAAATATGCAGACATTAATCCCAACAACAATGAGGACAACTTTATCATTTTGGTTGTAAATGGTTCTCGGAGTTTTGGTAAACGAAACTTTGTAGTTGGAATCACAAAACATACTAATGCTGATTAGGTTATGTTTTAGACCATTTCTACAAGTAAGCACCCTGTTAAAGGTAATTCACCATGACCGTTTACTAAGCCATACCATTATGTGTCCCCTTGAAGAATCATCTCCAAAAACCACTTTAGGACCAGACTCTTTTGAATATCTATGCAGATATTGTTTAATCCATGTCATGTGCTAGAGCAGCCACTATCTAGATACCATACAGACCTTTTGAGGTAATCATTTTTCATGGTAATGTCAACCCATTGACCTGATCTTGTATCAGCCTTTCCAACTAAAGGCTCATCCTCTGTAATTACCATAAATGCCTTGATCTTGGTGCTCCCTTCATCATCTGAGGAGACAGATTTATCATCCCAGTCAAATGACTCAGCTATCAAACCCTTTTCACTATTTTCTTTTTCTTTCTTTCCCTTTTTACTCTATCCCTTGGTCATATCATCATTCCTCTTGGTTAGGACCGCCATTTCAGCTTTGAGTCCCTTGTATTTTCCCTTATAATCCTTTTGATGATTACCAGAGTTCTGAGAATATGTTTGGTTGAAAGGCATCGTTATATGGTTTTGGATTTTGTCTAAAGTAATTGTTTGAGAGGATAAGCCTGGGTGGAAGTTTTGTGTGAGGGACAGTACTTTTGAAAATGACCAAGTTTCCCACAAGCAAAACATGATTCTTTGGTTTTGTCCAAGGGTTTCCTAGCTAACCCAACCCTGCCAGACCTTTTATAAAACCTCTTTTGATTTTTCAGTTGAGCTCTTTCATGAGACTCAGCATTTAGGTCCACCCGTGAATTCGTTGCAGGATTCCTCTGACATCTTCATCACACTGAGATCACTAACCAGAAATTGATGTTAGAAAATCAAAGCTTTGAGCATGAGGCCCGAATCGGTAAATCTTTGTATCTTTGAACTCATAGATTGATCAATCAGACCCTCTCAAATCACTTGCCTATACAGATGGCCAAGCATCATTTTTGATCAATTATTTTTCCCTCTAGTTTTGATTCATGGCTTAGTCCATTTCTTTGCAGGCTATTAACAATTGCATTTTGACTTCTGCTTTGGATGAATGGTAACACAGTAATTTTCAAGGTCAATTTAGCAAGCATTTTACCTTTAATGTTTCCATTACTTTTTCACCTTCAAGTGATTTAAAAGCATTGAACTTAACTCTCAAGGCTGCAATCTTGGTATCTCTTGTGTCAGATGGTCCCTCATGAGCTAAAATAAGATCATTCCACATCTCTTTGCAGTTTTTGCACTTGAATGACAGATTTAAGAACATCATTATGGTATAACAAGATATAATGAATACTTTTTTAATCTTTTATCTTTATTAGCAAACTATTATCAGCATTAAACCATTGATTTTGACGGTTGGACAAAGGTTTTTAGAGTGACAAACTTGACATGGGTACAAATGGTCCATTTTCTAGAGTTTTCAGAGCGTAAGGTTCAAGTCCGTCAAGGAATAATAAGAACCTAACTTTCTAACTCGTGAAATCCTCTTTGTCAAAAGCAGGAACATTTATGACATGAGACCCTCCTCTTAAATCAAGAAGTTGGGGGAGGTTCTCATCAACAACACTTTGAGACACATTAGTTATGTTCGTAGTGTTGATAGGGTCAGTAGTTACAGGCATCGTGTCAACCCTATTAACATTAGGGCTACTCGGATTACCAGAACTTGCACTAAAAGGTGGTGGGATAGGTGGTATGGTTCCAGACATGATTGGATCTTGATTTGTTTAAAACAAAGAATAGTTTTTAAAAGGTTTTATAAATCAACACTGCTCTGATTACAATTAAATGTCCCAATTAACACGTCTATATGGAATATAACACTTATCTAATGTAAGTAACACAAGTAATAACTTTTCAATTGTGTAATGCTTTATTGATTAAGAATCAAAGTATTACAATGTGCTATGGATCGCACAAGTTGAATAACAATGTATGATCACTTTTTAACAAGTAAACTTGATAGAGTATTAAAGAACCTCCAAATAATACATAAAATATCCCCGAAAATACATGAATTATAATAAATATATATATTATATATATATATATAGAGAGTAATATATATAACGCATGAAATGTTGCAAAGTTTGGTTGTTTTTATGTAATATTCATTTCAGGACCAAAAATGAAAAAACAGACTAAACATGCAAAGAAATCCTGTTAAATCCTAACGGTTCTTAAAGATGAATCTAAAAGAGCAAGATAAAAGAGTTAATGAAATGAGGCAAAAATGCGGCACACAATTATTATTGTGCGGCGTACTTTAAAGCGGAGTAATGCAATTTAATGATACACCAAGTGCGGCGCACAATTTCTCAAGTGCGGCGCACTTTACCTTTAGTTACTCAAAAATCATAATGATTGTCATTATTGATGCAACATTTGGCTTGCCACTTCTCTCAACGGATACCTCAAAATTGTGTATAAGTTGAGCATGAATTTTAGGGCTCAAATCATCCTTTTTAATACTTCTCACTCTCAAATCATCTTATCTTAGAGTTAGAATAGTTTTAGTGGAATTGGTGAAGAATCACCTTGTTCTTCATCACATTCCCGGGTTTTAATCATCTAAGGAAGTGTAATTCAAGCTATTAAGGGGCTGTGACAGAGTTGTTTATAGTTTAGAGTTGAATTTCCGGGTTGTTAGAATCGTTGTCTGAAGGAAAACTCTTGAGAATCAATATAATTTGCTATTGGAATCGGTATAAACATGTTTCTCTCCTTGAATGTTATGTTTTCTGAATCTAACATGCTTATTATGTGTTTTACCTCCATGAATATGGAGTAGTTGATTCATGTTTATTTGGGATTTATGGAGTAACATGGATTAATTTGGGATGACTAATGATATTTGGTTAAGTGATAAATATGAACTTGATATTTAGATATTTGGATTATCGATCATCATTTGATCATCATACTAGTCCGGATATAGGTCGAAAGACTCCGGCTATATGTTTGATTTCTAGTTGTTTGTCTATGACAACTAGGTATTAGCTTCGTGAGGATTAGCTAATAAAATGTTCATCATCCCAAATATATGAATGTTTAAAGCTCAACCTCATGTCTAACGAACTTGGTTGAGAAAGTTCATATTTGTTATTTCCAAACGTGAACTAATTTTAAAGCATTTTTCATAATTAAGATTAAAGGCCGAAAGGATTCTTGTTATGTTAAATAGACAATCTCTTGATTAAACTACCCGTTCATTCTTTTGATTATACTAAATTTCATGAACTTATCATCATCCCGAGTTATCCTTCATTACTCTTGTCTCCTAAATAAACATTGTTTTATTATCTTTAGATCGTGACAGTCTATAGATATACCCTTTCGTAATATAATCGACCCTTTCTAAGAATTACCAATCCCGTGGAACGGCCTGGTCTTACCTTAAACCTATACTATAAACGGGGGTTTATACTTTACCCGTGTGTTAGTTGGAATTTGGATAAAACTAGAATTATAAATTTAAAGCTTTTATAACACATCACTCCTCCTGTACAAAAAGATGATATAATGTTGTCTATAATTGAACAAATGAAATCTCAAGTAGAAAACTATAACAAGGTAAATCAAGTGTCAAAAAGTGAAATTGAATCATTAACCAGCGAGCTTGAACAATACAAAGACAGAGTCAGAGTTTTAGGATATGCAGTTAAAGATGGTCATTCTGAACAAGAAGCATATCTAAGTCGTCAATACTACACTGTCGTTAATGATAGTAATAGAAAAGCAGCTGATTTTGAAAAACAAGTCTCTTCACAACAAACTCGAATGAAAGATTTAAATACTCACATTGCTTTTCTAAAGAAGAATTTTGAAACACTAATACAAGAGTCGTATGCAAAGTATAAAAAGAACATCGCTGAAATTGTAGATTTGGAAAAAGCAAAAAAGAAACTTGAAAACATTGTTTTTAAAATGGGTCAATCTGCTCAAACTATGCATATGCTAACCAAACCCCAAAAATTTTATGATGAAACACATAAGACATCTCTTGGTTATCAAAATCCTTTGTATCTTTGTCAAGCTCGACGGAAACAACCTGCACTATACAATACTGTGTTGAATAAAGAACATATTCATGTATCTGTGTATGATTATGAGGAAACTTTGATACTTGCTGAAGAGAGTTGGTTGAAAATGCTTGAAAAACAAACTGTTGTTAATACTAAACCAATTGATTACTCCGAAACCTAAACGAAACTTTTAAGGATATTCACTTTTTCCTCAAACACAATCTTATCAAAACAATTATAGATGGTCCTTCCATAGCCTAAGGTCCTCCTGTAACTGTTTTTCAAAACCCAAAGTTTTTCTCACTAATCAAAACACATCCATCAACTAGTAAGGTTCTTCATGAGAATCTGAACAAACACGGATCTTCTCAACGAAGTTTGATAGAAAGCATTAAAGAGAAGAAACTACGTTCTCCTCATGAAAGTGGTAGTTTGGGAGTAAATCAGATACATCAAAAGGTGCTTTAAAAAAAGTCATAACCACATTTCCTGAAAACCTAAACAGAAACTTTCAAATATTTGAAAAAAGGCTTTATTACAGAGGTCTAAAGAAATGAAGATGTTTTTGAACAATGAAAGTTGGGATTCTTGATTTGATGAGACAAAATGAATAAATATTAAAAACAAAAACAGATCAAAGGTCATCATTATTAAAACTCTATAAGGTGGTGTAAAATATGAAGATTTGCAAATATCTACAGGATAATTAATAGGAAACAAATTATATTGCTGGTTAAGTGTAATTTAGAAACTAAAACAAATATTTCCTTATCTATTGACATATACTTCCTTTGTAGTCATGATCTACTTCCTATAAAAGAGATCATAGACATAAGGGTTTTAAAATATCCCCATCCATAGGAAACATCGAGCAGTATGAGAGTCGAATAGTAAAGGTGTGTGTTACACTATAGTTGAGTTACATGAGCACTAGTCACTAATCTCAGTCGACAATAAGTAACACCATAGTTAGATTGGTGTATCCCCAACTTATTAGTTGGGGTAATAGTGAAACATTCCATAAAGAAAACCTTGTGATTAACTTTGATTGTGTTCTTTTGATATATTCCTTGATGTGTGTTGTCAATCATTGTTTTATTATCATCTAGATATATAAGATCTAATCAAATCTTGGCACACTACAACACGATTCTTTAGACTTCAACATGTTGGTATCAGAGCGGGTTGCTGTTGATATCTAGGATCTACAAGGTGTTTATAATGGACGAAAGAACAAGTAAAAAACCCTAAATTCATGAAGTTTTTCTTAATGTTCGATCAGTTTCTGAGACAGCTTTGGTAAAACGATAATAAATCGTTCGTTTAAACATGTTGGAATGCGTCACGAAAATTTAACTAGAGGTTCTATACACATATAGATTACGAATCTGACCGTAAGCAATCTTTGATTTGAGTCCTTTCAAATTAAAGAATGATTTTTTTATATAAACTGCTAAGAAAAGGATTTTTAAAGGTTTTTGTTTTTCATGAAAAACTAGGGTTTCTTCCAAACCCTAGCTCATTCAAAACAAGAAAGTGTGTGTAACTATGGATGAATGTGGCATATTAGGGTTTCTCATAAACCCTAATGCGTGCGATTACACATGACTAAACGCATACATGATCAAGCAGCAGCAGGTGTGTTCATGCAGCAGGAATGATGATTTATGGTGAATGCAGGTTGTGATTTGTTTTCATGGTCATGATTATATCAGGAAGTTAGAATTATGATTGGATATTGCTGGATGATATAGCAGGTATTAAAGATTTATGCTATCGTATGTGTATATGATCTGGCTATGAATGGTTTGTGTATGATTTTGGAAAGCAGCAGCAGGAATTAAACCCAGATGATTAGGGTTTGTTTATCATTATCATTTAACGTCTTTTGGAAGTATTTATTCTGCTTTGATTGAGCATAACCTTATGATATGTATGGTGTTATGTGCATTGCCTGTTATTGAAGAGATTGGGAAGTCGTGAACATGGTAAACAGCAGGTATTGATGTCGTAAGTTATTGGCACTATATGATAGAATTTATTTGAAGGAGACAACGTGGTTATTGATGGGCTGCTAGTTTTCAATACATGATTTGACTTATTATAAAATGATTGTTCAATACACGATTTCCACTAGTTACTCAGATGGCCCATATTACATTATTAGTATTGCTTGATATATTTTTGTGATGTCAAGATTTGCAATAGTTTAGCAACAGCTTAGTGACAGCAAAAAGCATCACTAATACCTATGAGAGGAAGGAGAATGCAAGCAGTGACACTTTAGTGACAGTTTGTGACAGATCAGTGATGGTTCAGCAATAGTTAAATATGTCACTAACAGAATGGGAGGAAGGAGTCAAGTAATTTGTGACAATTTAGCTACGAATTTGTAACAAAAAAAGGGTCGCTAAATGGCAGTTTTGTTAATACCGCTTTTTGAAGCAGTTTGTACCGTTAGTAGCTAGTTTGTACCGCTAGCATTATCAAATATCAAATAACTCACGGTTTTGGATCTCGGATAGATGATGATATTATGGCTCGTTTTTGGGGATTATTATGAAGAAAATTGGTTATTGCTTATTTGATGTTGTAGTTAATTTTCATAGATGCATGTCTTATCATATCTTGAAAGGTTTCAATCCCTATTTAAAGATAACTTGTTCATGCTTAAATGGAGTTAACAAAGACTTGATGAATCCAGCAAAGGTGTACGATCTACCTTATGATGCTTACTATGTACATTTGTTATCACTTTAAGGAGTTACGTTATTGTGCTCAGTATCTCATATAGAAGATGAGGATTTTGTCAAGAGATTGCGATCTACTTATATTTTGGTCTTGGTATAAGTTTGACGTCATGTAAATAGTGCAAGACATAAGACACAAGTTTGGGAAATTCTACTTCTTAAACATATGGGTTATACTCATTTTTCTTCATCACAAACACAATTGTCATCAAAACAATTATATTGGTCTTCAATACCAAGTCCTCCTGTAACTTTTTCAAAACCCAAAGTTTTTCCTAAAAAACTCCCATCAACTAGTAAGGTTCTCATGAATCTGAACAAAGCACGGGATCTTCTCACGAAGTTTGATGAATGCATTAAGAGAAGAACTACGTTGTCTCCTCATGAAATTGGTAGTTGGGAGTAATCAGATATAAAAGGTGCTTTTAAAAAAAGTCATACCATTTTCTGAAAACCTAAAAGAAACTTTCAAATATTTTGAAAAAGGCTTTATTACAAAGGTTAAAGAAATGAAAGATATTTTTAAACAAATGGAATGTTGGGATTCTTGATTTGATGAGACAAAATGAATAAAATAATGAAACAAAAGGATCAAAGTCGTCATTATAAAACTCTACAAGCTGGTGGAGAAATATGAAGATTTGGTCAAATATTCTACAGGATAATTATTAGGAAACATATTAATGTGGTTTAATGTAATTTAAATAGTTTCCTTATCTATTGATTTACTTCCTTTGTAAGTCATGATCTCTCCCTATATAAAGAGATCATAGACATAGGTTTTAGATATCCATCCATAGAAACATCGACTGATGAGAGTCGAATAGTAAAGGTGTGTGTGTACACCGTAGTTAGTTACATAGCATAGTCGACTGATTAAAGTCGAATAGTACACCATAGTTAGTTGGTGTAGCCCCAAGTTATAGTTGGGGTAATAGGGAAACATTCAATAAAGAAAACCTTGTGATAACTTTGATTGTGTTCTTTATTATTCCGCTGCGTGTTATCAATCATTGTTATTATTCATCCTAGATATATAAGATCTAATCAATCTTGAGCTTACAACGATTCTTTAGACTTTCAACATGTGGTATCAGAGCGGGTTGCTCTTGATATCTAGGATCTACAAGGTGTTATATGTCGAAGAACGAAGTAAAAACCCTAATTCGTGTATGGTTTTTATGTTCGTCACTTTCTGGGCAGCTTTGGTAAAACGATGATAAATCGTTCGTTAACCGTTGGATCGTCACGAAAATTTAACTGGAGGTTCTATACACATATAGGTACGATCTGACCGGAGCGATCTTTGATTTGAGTCTTCAAATTAAAGATATGATTTTTATAAAACTGCTGCAGAAAAGGTATTTTTAAAGGTTTTTGTTTTTCAAGAAAAACTAGGGTTTCTTCCAAACCCTAGCTCATTCAAAACAGGAAAGTGTGTGTAACTGTGGATGAATGTGGCATATTAGGGTTTCTCATAAACCCTAATTCGGGCAGATTACATGATCACACGTACATGATCAAGCAGTAGCAGGTGTGTTCATGCAGCATGAAGGATGATTTATGAATGGTTTGTGTATGATTTTAGAAAGCAGCAGCAGGAATTAAACCCAGATGATTAGGGTTTTTATCAGTATTTATTCTGCTTTGATTGAGCATAACCTTATGATACGTATGGTGTTATGTGCTTTGCCTGTTATTGAAGAGATTGGGAAGTCATGAACATGGTAAACAGCAGGTATTGATGTCGTAAGTTATTGGCACTATGGGATGGAATTTATTGAAGGAGATCGTGGTTATGATGGGCTGCTGGTTTCAATACATGATTTGGGCTGATTATAAGATGATTGTTCAAACGTTTTCACTTAGTACTGCCCATATAATTATTAGTACTGCTCGAATATTATTAATACTGCCAGCCTTCCAAGTTAATTCTGTTGGTTGATTTTTAGTACGGCTTAGATCTATGGTTAATACTGCTCGATATATTTTTGTGCTGTCAAGATTTGCAACAGTTAGCAACAGATTAGTGACAGCAAAAAGCGTCACTAATACCTATGAGAGGAAGGAGAATGCAAGCAGTGACACTTTAGTGACAGCTTTGTGACAGATCAGCGACGGTTCAACAACAGTTAAATGTGTCACTAACAGAATGGGAGGAAGGAGTCAAGTAATTTGTGACAATTTAGCTACGAATTTGTAACAGAAAAAGGGTCGCTAAATGGCAGTTTTGTTAATACCGCTTTTTGAAGCAGTTTGTACCGTTAGTGCTATCCGACATAGCTAGTTTGTACCGCTAGCTTTATCAGATATCGGATAACTCACGGTTTTGGATCTCGGATAGATGATGATATTATGGCTCGTTTTTGGGGATTATTATGAAGAAAATTGGTTATTGCTTATTTGATGTTGTAGTTGATTTTCACAGATGCGTGTCTTATCATATCTTGAAAGGTTTCAATCCCCTTTTAAAGATAACTTGTTCGTGCTTAAATGGTGTTGACGAAGACTTGATGAATCTAGCAAAGGTGTACGATCTACCTTATGATGCTTACTACGTACATTTGCTATCACTTTAAGGAGTTACGTTATTGTGCTCAGTGTCTCATATAGAAGATGAGGATTTTGTCAAGAGATTGCGATCTACTTATATTTTGGTCTTGGTATAAGTTTGACGTCATGTGAATAGTGCAAGACATAAGACACAAGTTTGGGAAATTCTACTTCTTCAACATATGGGTTATACTCATTTTTCTTCATCAATAATTACCACTTGGAGCCTACTGAGTTCGAGATTCAAGAGATGGTTAGCATACTTTCAGGGGAAGCTTATTGTTAACATGTTTAACCATCTACATGTACCACTTAAGGGGAAGTGTTTACAAGTTGCATATCTTCAGAAGACCCCTATTGGATGAAGACAAAAAGGGGAAGAAGATTACAGGTTTATTGATTTGCAGCTTATTATATGTGGTGACATGATACAAAGGAAGCTTGGAAGTTTGTTTCATTCAGGGAGATGATTACATCTCAACTTCTCTATTTAAAGGGAAGTTCGTACGCGACTTTGTTTGTTTTGTCATCATCAAATAGGGGAAGATTGTTGGGATTCTTGATTTGATGAGACAAAATGAATAAAAGAATGAAACAAAAGGATCAAAGTCGTCATTATAAAACTCTACAAGCTGGTGGAGAAATATGAAGATTTGGTCAAATATTCTATAGGATAATGATTAGGAAACATATTAATGTGGTTTAATGTAATTTAAATAGTTTCCTTATCTATTGATTTACTTCCTTTGTAAGTCATGATCTCTCCCTATATAAAGAGATCATAGACATATGTTTTAGATATCCATCCATAGAAACATCGACTAATGAGAGTCGAATAGTAAAGGTGTGTGTGTACACCGTAGTTAGTTACATAGCATAGTCGACTGATTAAAGTCGAATAGTACACCATAGTTAGTTGGTGTAGCCCTAACTTATAGTTGGGGTAATAAGGAAACATTCAATAAAGAAAACCTTGTGATAACTTTGATTGTGTTCTTTATTATTCCGCTGCGTGTTATCAATCATTATTATTATTCATCCTAGATATATAAGATCTAATCAATCTTGAGCTTACAACGATTCTTTATACTTTCAATATGGAAGACGAGATTGATCAATGTTTTGTGGCAAAAAAATCTTTTGAAATTGAAAAGAAACAACTTTATCAACAATGATTGACTCTTAGAAGAAAATATCGCTAGTAATATTATGTGCACTTACTTGTTCGTTGAATGAAGTTGATAATTGTAGAAAGTGTAAAAGTCTTGACGTTGTACTTTTAGATCTTCAAGAATCAAAAAAGTCTTTAAGTCAATTACGAAAATGTTTTGCAAAACTTGAGGAATACAGCATTACTCTTGATATTGCTTTTCAAAATCACAAAGAACAAACGATTCTTAATGATCCCAACACGATAAATAAACAGCTTTTGGTTAAAACAATCAATAATCAATCTGTGGAGATAAATGATCTAAAATTGCAATTGCAAGACAAGTTACATGTAATCAATCAATTGAAACATCTTTTAGCTCAAAAGAGCCAAAAGACTCATTGTGAATTACCTATTGTTGATTCTAGGATTCAGAAAATAGACAAGATGTTTACAATTTGGAAATCTAAATCTTTATCATCGTGTCGCGTTGATGCTAACATTAATTGAGAAAATCCCAAATACTGTTACCTAGGCTCTATTGACTTAGCAGTTAAGATTAGTTGCAATTTCTTGATCGTCCGCTTCGTCTTTCATTCGTTGTTGTGCATATTAGATGTCCATCTGTCAATGTTTGCTTCATATCAATGTGTGTTTATAGCCCCACGTTTTACTTGTTTACATATATTTTTGGGGTGAGAACATGCTTGTTTACAAATGCATTTACGTGGTTGATTACAAATTGGTTCACATACTCATTTACATAGCTCGCTATGAGATATATTACTTGACTTCATTTTTGGTCACAAATATATGTACTTTACTTTTGAAATGATTACGGATTAAGTGATTCGTCATAAAATATATATATAGTATTTTATTTATATATATATATATATATATATATATATATATATATATATATTTTATATTATAATATATATATATATATCATAAGCAAAAACTCACAACAAAAATTACCCTGAGCCAAGGTTTGGTAAAGAGTTTCACAATACATAATATTATACGTAAAACAGGTAGTATGATTACCGGGTCCGTTATGTCCCAACGAGGCTTGATATGGAGAATCGAATAGAACGAGAATTGATAACGATGTTTGAAGAATGACAAGGTTATTGATTGGCTTTATATTCTACAAGTTATATAGATGCAAAAACCGATTAATATAAACGCCTAAAAATCGAAGCTATATAACCTAACTAATCGAGTTCGAAAAACGAGTGAGTTAAAAAACGTAAACTTTTGCCAATTTAAATCCTAGAACACAATTTTTAAAATATAATAGAGCTTGCTACTTGACTAAAAACGAAGTTTACAAAACATAGCACTAAAAATCCGGAGTTCGTTTGAATCCAAATAACGAGTCAAGACAAGACCGGGATACCGAATACCGTTATTTTAAATAATAAATTTTTGAAAAAATTAATCCTACAGAATCTTTTATTTTTTTTCCACTAAAATATATGAATAAAGAAAAGGGGAAAATGGGAAGTCAGGGGTGAGCAAGACTCGAACCCCCGACCTCTACCACTCTCACCCTTATAAACATAACCACACTACCGCTGCGCCCTTGGGTCTTTTCTGTTAGACCTTTGGGCGCGTTGGTACTTAAGGGCTTTTTAGCCCATTGCCTCTATAAGCTGTTTTGGCTTATTTACCAGCTTATTAGATAAGCTGGTTTATTTTTTTTATTTTTCATAGGATTGTTAAGCTTTCAGCTATTTTTTGTAAATTTTTCAGATTTTTATAAAATCGTTTAGTATTTTTTATAATTTATTTTCTTTCAAAACTTTAAAAAATCATTAAAAAAAATATTAATCAGAAAAATATAAATCTTTTTTCTAAAATTTTCTTTTTTCATATATTTTGTAGGAAAAATATAAAAGTTTCTGTAGGATTAATTTTTCAAAAATTTATTTTTTAAAGAACGGGATTCGTTCCCGTTCTTGTCTTGACTCGTTTTTGGTCCAAACGAACTCCGTTTTTAGTCTAGTTTTTTTAAACTTCGTTTTTAGTCAAGTAGAATCTATTTATATTTTAAAAATTGTTCTAGGATTTAAATTGCAAAATTTAGGTTTTTAACCCTCGTTTTTCGTGCCCGTTTTAGGTTTTAGGTTATATAGCTTTCATTTTTAGGTTTTATTTAATCGTTTTTGCATATTTAACTTGTAGAAATAGAAAGCCAATCATAACCTTGTCGTATTCAAACATCGTTTATCAATTCGTCATTCGATTCTCCATTCAAGCCTCGTTGGGACATAACGACCCGGGAATCATACTTCCGGTTACGTATATATATTATTTTTGTGAACTCTTGACCAAACCTTGGCTAAAGGTATTTGGTTGAGTGTTTGCTTATATATATATATATATATATATTATCATCGAATCATACATCTTAGAGAAAGAACATATAGCTTCAAGGTTGTAACCCTAGTACTAAGCAAGAGTACTCGTATTATTGTTCTAATAATATTGAAGCATTTTGTGTTTTATTCATTGTTGATTGTTTAGTATTGTTTCATTGATATATCTTCTAGAGTATTGAAGTGTAGATTCCGCATATACTTTGATATACAAACAAAGTCTCAACCATTGTTTATTTTGGATTCATCCAAGGTAATATACACTTTACTAGGTAAAGAATCGATCAAGGCTTGGGATCAACAAGTGGTATCAGAGCCTGTGCTTTGAGAAAATTTGATCTAGAAGTAATGGAGTTAGAGAATACACATAACAATGCTTTGGCTAAGCTTCCCATGCTCAAACTCGCGGAGTATGAGATGTGGGAGATCAGGGTTAAACAGTGTTTTCAGATGCTGAACAGGAATTATACGGTATAGTCAGCAGATGTAATGTTTGACTCACTCTTTACCATTCTATTAGTAGAAATACTCATAGTGTGTAGTCTACGGACATTGGTTAGAGACAGTAGCATACGGGAATCTGGTACTTCAGTATTGGAGGACTTAAAGGCTTTGAGCTGGAAAACCTGTCAAGAAGGTTGTATATTAAATCTATCTGATCACAGGTGCAGTATTCGTACTATATGGTAATTGACTCACCATGTTTCTAAAAAAAAGAGTTGACTACTCCAGAGCAAACGGCTACTGGTAAAGAGATATCAAATCCGTTCCTAGCTGATAGTTTGCTAAAAACTATAAGGTTATCATTGCACCTTGTAATTGCAACAAAGCATTGACTAGTCCATAGCAAACGGCTCATGGTAAAGACATATCAAATCCGTTGATAGCTGATAGTTTGCTAAAAACTATATTGTTCATACTCAAGATCGTTGAAGACACAGCTCACCTCACAAGATTTGAAGAGATAATCAAGAAATTGACTTTACAAAGCATCTCGCAATCTGAATCCATGTCTTCTTTCAATGTTAAAAGTATGAAGTCTATAAGAAGAAAGATCACAAAAGCTTTCAGGATTACAACAAATATGAGCATGTCGGACCACAGTTCAGCAAATGGCAAAATGAAGAAAAGATCACATATAATTCAAGAAATCAGAGATCAAGATCAAGTTATCAAAACAAGTAATTCAAGTTCTAAAGATCAAGATCAAGTTTCAAAGATTGGATTACTACTGAAGCACAAATACATCAAGTGATGAACCGCAAAGACAGCGAGCTAATATGCTATGAATTCAAATATGTACGCTACGAAGACCTCACTTAGGGGGAGATTGTTAGAAACACAATTTCACAGTCTAACAAGTGAAGCTCGGTCTTGAAGAAAAATTGGCGTGTGTCATAGCAGAGGGGGGGGGGGTGCGGTCTGTTAGTTAGTTAATTAATTTTAATGTTTTAATGATGTAAACGGGCCAAGATGCAAAAAGCCCAGATAAAGCCCACAAAGGCCTCCTAGGCCAATCCCCTTTAGAGTATAAATACTCTATGTTTTTCTCATCTTTAGGTCAGCTAGTCAATATTCATTAGGGTTTTATTTTTGTATCTAGCCACCAAAAACATCTTTTAATTTTTTGATCAATCCTTGTTTAATTTAATCTCTTGATTCTACATATCATTGTTAAAGATTATGATTGAATGATCATGGAACCTACACCTTGACCTTTTAGAAGGCTGCAACATCGGTTGTGAGCCGGCAAGATGCAGTAAACTTTTATCAGCCTCAGATAATTACTATGTGCCTTATTTAGAAGACTGCAACATCGGTTGTGAGCCGGCAAGATGCAGTAAACTTTTATCAGCCCACAGTTTATTATTAATATTACCTCATTTTTTTAACACTTTATATTACCATGATATAGAGAAAATTTCTTTTTAGAAAATTTAAGTATAAATTTAAACTAAAATTATTGATATCGACCATACTTCAAAAATTGTTGATTTAAGTTTAATTTTCGAAGAGAGCACGTATTATTAGTCCGGTTAGAAGCTTATGGGGGACAGCCACAAAACTATCATATGAGCTCTTAAGATTTCCAACTAATCCTTGTTTAGCATCTAACTCATAATTAACTCTATCATTTCTCGTTCTTCGCAAATTTAAAATCTTTAATAAAAAGATCCGCGAATGCTTAGTCTAAAAGTTAAGGGACAAGCTAGAGCTCAACACGCTCGATCGAGTCAAAATTTATTCTTATTCTACCCAGCAGGAAAGTCAAAATTGTGACAAAACACTTATTTTATTTTTGAAAATTTTTAAAAATTTTCATTTTTTTGGTATTTTGGTGGTAAAAACGGGATTACGTGAAAACAACGGCTGCAGGCACAATCAAATCGATAGATCCCCCCATACTAGAACCGAACATTGTCCTCAATGTTTTAAGAAGGGTCTCTACGTAAATCTAAAGCCGTTTATTAAGTATGCTCAAAGATAAACGTTAGTCGATAAGATTTAGGATATTGGATTCCCAAAATGAAGCTGAGGATGTGAAGCTCGAGTGAACGAAGGACAAAACCATGAGCACGAGAGGCTTCAAAATCCAGGCAATCCTGGACATATAAAAACACAAAACAACCAGGCAGAGAAAAGAAGAGGCGAGCCTCTCACAACACACTTATTCGTTACTACTATATAATTATATTAGGATAAGCATGGGTTGCCACCCACGAAGCGCTTGTTTAAGGTCACTAAGCTTGACCCGATCCCCCCATACTAGAGCTGGTCAAGGGGGATAGAAATGGAGACACGGAACATCCAAAATACGGATGTCCTCTCCATAAGAGCAAGGAAAAATCTCCATCGGGCTTTTAAAAATTTTAATGACTTTGAAAGCTTTAGGGCCCCGATGAGATAATTCCGGGAGAAGAGAAGTATGAACTCCTTTAGAAGTGAGAATCCCGGGGTTGAAAACTTTTTCCTCATTTTCGGATGAAAACGAGAGTAGAGTTTCGGACCCGGGAACTTCTTTGTGGAAAGGAAGTTCATAAAGAGGAGGATTAAAATCCTTAAGAATTAAAGAAGCATTAGATATGAATATCTTCTTTACATTCTTATCCGGTGTTACTCGAATAGTGACTTCGAAAAGGTTCTCGTGAATGAGTATACCCGGATTAAATACTTTGTCTCATCATTAACGGTCTCATGATCAAAAAGGTCATCATCATAATCATCCCATAATGGTGGGGATGAGTAATCAAGATCATCATCATCATCATATAATGGCAGATATGAATCGAGAGCATGTTCACCGGTGAACATCTCGAGAATGGTATTAATAAGATCGTTATTGAGAGAATAGTTTGCTAATGGAGATGGAGTAAGAAAACATTTCACTTCTTTAATAACGTCTTTCGGAGTCATATCATCATCTCCCGGTGGAAATGATTCACTAGGAGCGAGTTCATCGGCGAACTCCTCGGAGATGGTATCATCAAGGTTGTCATCAAGAGAATTTTCATCAACTGAATCTTCGAGAATAGAATCCATATCCTTGATAGAATCATGGTTAAGCAAATACTCTAATTCTAGAAGATCGGATTCGGCATTAAAGGGAAGATCATCATTTCCTGGTGGAAATATGATATGAGCGAGTTCATCGACGAACTCCTTAAGAAAATAGTCGCTGGTCTCAGAAAGGTGGAGACTAGGTGAAGAAGAGGTGGTACTGCCACTTAAAGAATTATGAAAAGGAGGGAGAATAGATGAAGGATTACTATTTCCTGGTGGAAATGAATCACTTGCGAGATAAGCTTCGAATTCTTCCCAAATTAACTCACTTTCTTCGAGGGAGATAAGTGTGGGGGAAGAAGAAGAAGACTTGGTCTCGGGTTCTGAAATCGGAGTGGGATTGCCACTCGATTGATTGACAACTTCCGGTGAAGTTAAGTCGGTATGAGAAGTGAGAGAAGAAGTGGGATTGCCACTTGGATGATTTGTTGCAAACAAATCTTCACGAATTTCCTCATGTGAAACATTGTAGACATCAATCATGTTGATTGATTCTTGATGAGGTTCGTTTGAATAGCTTGAAGTGTCATTTCTCATGTTCAAGATTAGTCTTTCATTACCGTCACGGAGAATCATTTCTTCCCCATGAACGTCAATCAAAGCACGAGCGGTCCGTAAGAATGGTCTTCCCAAAATGAGGGGGACACGTGGATCGCTTTCATAATCAACAATGACAAAATCAGCGGGGAATGTGAACTTTCCAACCGGAACAAAGACATCTCTTGCAATTCCTTTCGGAGTGCAAATATCACGGTTAGCAAGTTCAAGAGTCATTTGGGTGGAAATAAGCTCGGGTAATCCTAACTCTTTCCACACCGAGAGTGGCATCAAGTTGATGCTAGCACCTAGATCGGCTAGGGCTTTGCACTTGAGCTCATTAAAACCACACGGAATGAGAAATTTCCCAGGGTCACCTAGCTTTTCGGGAAGCTTCTTTAGGATAACCGCTGAGCAATTTTCACTAACGGGTGTATTTGCCAATTCTAAAAGTTTCTCCTTGTTGGAAAGGAGACTCTTAAGAATCTTTTGGTATTTCGGGATTAGAACTAATGCATCGGCAAGAGTGATATTAATGTGAAGTTGTTTAAACATTTTCCAAAATTTGTGAATTTGGACTTCATCTTTTTCTTTCTGTTTTTCTTGGTTCATTCTTGACGGATAAGGGATATGAGGGTGACGAGGATCCCTTTGGTGAACCACATAATTTCTTTGTGACGAAGGTTTAGATTTTTGGACAAGAGGAGGTGGGACCTTAATGGTAAACTCACCGAGATCCGGGTCTGTTAAAGTTTCCTCCACATGTTCATCCTCCTCTGGATTAATGAATGGAGGAGGCATAGGAATGGAAGGTCCATCAAGAACAAGACCACTTCGAGTGGTAATGGCTTTCAACTCACCTTTCGGGTTAGCAACGATGTTGCTAGGGAGAGATCCCGTACCCGATGTAGAGGCGGTGTTCATTTGAAAGAAACTTGCCATCATGTTCTTGAGCTCATTTGTTTGGTTAGACATTGAAGTTTGAATTGAATTTTGCATTTCATTCCTTAACTTATTTTTCACATTGTTAATTTGATTTTGCATGGCTTTTATATTAGCCTCATTTGTTTTCTGAAATTTCTCCAACTCACTTAAAGGAACATTTTGATTTTGTTGAATTGGAGCTTGATAAATTGCATTTTTATTAAATTTGTTTCCTCGATTATATCCTTGAGGTTGGCTAAACCGGTTTTGATCATTTTGCCTGTTTGGTTGAGCAAAACCCGGTGGTCTAGTTTGATTAGCCACACCTGGGGGACGATAAGCGGAATTACCCTGATAGATAGTTTACCCGCGGCTGTTGCCGCAACGTACCTTTAATATCATCCCGAAATTCTGGAAAGTGTTTGCCATCGTTCGGCGTCGAGACACTGATATAAAGGATGACACCCACCCACAAGTACACAAATCTCCTCAACAGCCTTTACGGAAGCTGGAGGTGGGGTTGCTTTAAATTGTTTAAAAAGAATAGCGGTCATAGGCGAAGACAATAGCACTCGTTTGCTGATTTACTGCATGAGTAAGTTTGGCTATATCAGAGGAAGAAGAAGAATTAACATCACTTGATTTCACTTGAGAAACAATCGATTTGTTTCGTGAATTGCGGACCTTGGATTTGTTCTCGATAATCCTCAACACATCTTGAGTCCGTCTTTCCAAGAGATTGCCACCGGCGGCAGAATTCAAGGAATCTTGGTCTGCCGGGTTTAAGGCATTATAGAAAGTATCAAGTTGATGTAATTTGGTAAACCCATGATAAGGACAAGCATGAAGGAGATCTTTGTACGGGTCCCATACCTCATGAAACGATTCATCAAACTTTTGTTGAAAGATGGAAATCTCATTTCGGAGATTTGTCGTTCTTGAGAGAGGAAAGAATTTGTTAATGAATTTGGACACAAGATCCTCCCAAGTGAGAATAGAACGGGGGGTTCTTTTTCAAGCCAACGACGGGCTGCCCCCGCAAGAGAGAAAGCAAAAAGCATAAGCTTAATCGCCGAGTTCGGCACATCCTTGTATTTGATTGTGGAAGTTATTTTGTTAAACCGAACGGTTGTGGGTTAATAGGATAGTCACTCTCAAGTCCGAAGAATTGTACCGAAGTCATCATAATTAATTGAGACTATGCTTGATCTCGAATACTCATCAAGAATGTGGAACCACGATTGCCTCATCCGCATAACCCTCGGTGGGTGCACGGAGCAATTCCGCCATAGTACGCTGATCGGCCATCGTAGCTATGGGTGATTCTTCAAGAAAGAAAGGTTGTTTTGAACGTCTACGGTTACAACGTTTCGGGTTTATGGTGGTTGGATTAGAAGAAGAATTACCAACGAGATTAGAAGAAGAACGAGTGCGCATGCACTAAAAAGATTAAAAGAAAAATATTTTTTGGTTTTTTTTTCAATTAATTCACAATTTTATTTTAATTAGACCGAAGAACTTAAACCAATAATCAACTTGCTTCACGGTAGCTCTTTAAAAGAAAAACGCACAAAGGAGCGGAGGAGCGGGAAAGCGCGAAGCTATTAAAAACCTTCTCCTTTAGGGTCGTAGTTCCTCGGAACAACCCTCCTTATACCCCTCTTAGAGTTTGTTAACCTTTTAAAGGTGAGCCGTATTTCACAAGTGACACAAAGGCAAGTTTTAAATCTTTTGATTGGGAACTTATTATGGTATTTTTAATTACTTGATATTCACAAAATTTGGGAAAATAAAATATTTTTGTATTTTTTTTAGTTTTTATAATAAGAAAATATTCACAAATCCAAACACTAATCTTCAAATGTAAAAACGAAAATCACACACGCCTCCCCGGCAGCGGCGCCAAAAATTGACTCGGATCCCGAACACACTATATATAATAAGTATATATATAATATATAAGGTTAAATCAATAATAAGAAGAGAGTAAGTATTCCAAAAGATTCTAGGAAATTACTTTTGACCAAAGCAAAATCTAAAATCTCCCGGGTCGTTTCCCAACGAGGCGTGAATTGAGAATCGTGATTACGTTCGTGATCGCGTGGTTTGAATGGTTAAAGATTTTTGGGTTTATATTACTAATTCTACTATTAAAATGCAAAAACGAGTAAAGGAAACCTAAAAACGAAAGCAAACAACTTTAAACCTAAAAACGAGAACGAGATCCTAAACCCGTTCTTTAAAAAACAAAATTGTGAAATTTTAACCCTACTGATGCAAATTTTATTTTCCTAAGTCCTAAATAATAAAAGAAAATTTAAAAAAAAATTATATTTTTTTGATTTTTATTTAATTTTTTATGAATTAAAAACTGTTTTAAAAAGAAAAATTCATTAAAA
The DNA here is from genome assembly GCA_026074375.1 of Tanacetum coccineum. Taxonomy (NCBI): domain Eukaryota; kingdom Viridiplantae; phylum Streptophyta; class Magnoliopsida; order Asterales; family Asteraceae; genus Tanacetum; species Tanacetum coccineum. Next base: position 27,248 of record BQNB010021939.1, on the reverse strand, counting down.
ATACTAAACGAATTGGGAAAAATCTAAAAAAAATCTAAAAAGTTCTTAAGACAATGGTGAATCTATGAAAAATAAAAGGAGTTACCCAGCTTATCTAAATAAGCTGGAAATAAGCCGAAAAGGTCTTATAAGCTAAAAGGGTAAAATGTGTATAAAAGAAAAGTAAGGGAGAAATAAAACAGATGGCCCTACTGGTGCTGGTGGTTAGTGTGTGTGTTGTTTGGGACGTGTGTGTGCAAAGGGAGAGGTCACAGGGTCGAATCCTGTGGCCTCTTTCTTTTTGAAAACTTTTTTTTTACTTTTTTCGAAAACTTTAAAAACAAAGTTATAAATAAGCTGAAAACTAACAACTTTAAAACTTGAGATTATTTTTGAAAAGCTACAATAAGCCCAGAAAATGAGCTTAAAGATGACAGTTCTTAAGCTTTTATTTTAAAACTAAAATTGCTAACTGTGGTGATTTTGCAAAAACCAAATAAGCTCTAAAAGCTAAACTTAAGCCCTAATAAGCTACTAAGAACCTCAAAACAGATTTAAATACTTAATCTACACCTAATTAAAGAATTTCTAACAAGCTAAGAGCTTAAAAAAACTCAAATGAGCTTTTAGCTAAACTGAGTGCCAAACAGCCTAAAAGGGCCTGTTTAAGCTACATGCAGCCCTAGTAAAAGCTATTTTAAATCTCTAAAAAGCACAAACAGATAAATTTCAACCATCAAAGAACTTATGTTTAAAATTTCAGATTCTAAAAATAATTAAATGTAATCTAAATTTGAAATTGAAAAATCTGTTTTTAACTTACAAGACACTTAACCAAATTTTAATAGATTTGGACAATACACAAACCAAACTTGCAGACCTTAAAGCCTTGATTAAAAATTTGTTTTAACACTTAAACAAGCATAAAAACATCATAAAAACACAAGATTAAAAAATCTAATCAAACAAGCTGATTAATTAAGGTGTGTGTTCACAGATTCAAACCATAACTGCTAAACACTTTGAAAAAGAGATTAAGACTTTTAAAACTTTTAAAAACAGATGAAAAGGACTTAAAAAGGCTTGTTAAATTTGACTTAGTGACCCAAAACAGCTTTACACTCATTTTGACCCATTTTCAGTCTTAAACCAAACACCCCTTTAAAGTTTGAAAAATCCTTTTTTAAGGTGATTTTTAAGGATTTAAGCAAAGAACCTTAAAGACACATGACAAGCAAGTAATGTTAAACAAATATTAGCAATAAGATCACAACAATAAGCACTTTAAAATAAGCAAACAAGGAAAGCAGTTATAAGCTATAAAAGACAATTTTAAAGAAAAACTTAAACCAAAGACATATAAGCAATAATCAAAGACAAATAAGCATAAAATAACATAAATAAGCAATAAAAACAGGAAAAAAACAATAATAAGCATATGAACAGTAAATAAGCAAAAACTTGAAAAATAAGAAAATGGAAACTCACAAAGGTCCAAAGCTTTTGTCAAGAGAATAAGCCCTCAAAACAGCTTATACACCTTTCCTATAGTTTCCCAAGAAGCACTAAACCCATGACCATCCAAGATTTACCATGCTCCATGAATGAGTAAACTGATTTTTTTTGTGATTTTTGATTTTTTAAGACAGAATTGAAAACAAGCTTGTTAAATAAACTTTGAATGAACCAAAAGCTTATATAAGAGCTTAATGACAGTATTTAAAAGATAATTAAATCAAATGACAATATTTAAAGAAAACTTGAAATTTCATTAACTTAAAAAAAGATTACAATGCTTGAATTTAAATGATAGTAAGTTAAAAGACAGGTAAACTAAAATGGTCTAATTTCGTTTACACAAGACTTGACTTAACAAAATTCGACAAAAAGAATAAGCTACAATAGCTACTATGTTTATACTAAGAGTCTTCAAGACTTCAAGTGTGCTTGTTCACTGAGAGGGTTTGCAACTATGTTTGTTGTGTGAGAGAGATCAAAAGCTCAATCTAAGCCATTGAATTTTCTTTGTCCCCAAGGTCTCAAATCCTGGCCCTTCATTGTTTGCAGCCAATGGTGTTGTTTAGGATTGCCAAAGTGGCAATTGGACTGTTATGGGGTGGAGTTTGGATGGGAAAGTGATGTTTTTGGGGTGAAGGGAAAAGAAAACGACAAGGACAATAAACAGTGAAAATGGCGGGAATTGGGTTTAAGGTTTGACTGGGTAAGAGGTTTGTGTGTTTGGCAATTTAAGTCCTTGATTTTGTATTATTTTATTTCACCCATCGTCCTTGTGGTGTAATAAGTTTTAAAGGGTTGGCAGGTTCAGCCCTTAAGGTTGATATGTGTGTTTGCAACGAAAGTCCTTGTGGTGATTTAACACTAACAACGTTTTGGATGTGCTGTTAAGTACTAACAGGTTAAAGTTGTTTTGGGCTTGGTTATTATTTCTTGGTCCAGATTTAAGTGTTAAAAGGTTTTTTTTTGGCTTGGATTAGGCAGTTTGAAGCCTTTTGTATTTAAAAGGAGTTTGGGCCTTTTTATCATATAAGACTTATAAGTCTTGGTGTAAATACCTTAATGGGTTTCCCCGGCCCATTAGATGGGTGCGGGTTGGCCCATTAAGTATTTTTTTATTTACGACTTCGTCTTTGACTTTTGATAACTTTCTGCAGGCCTGTTTTAAACTAGTTATAGTGTGTCTAGTATTAAAGAAAGGTAACACTGCCTTAGAAATCTGTTGGGCAAAACATAGTAGTAATGTAAATATAAATAGAACCTGTAGATTGGGAGTATAATTGTAACACCCCAAAAATTGTGTCGCAGTGAAGTAACGTCGGGACGGTTACTTCATAAATACACCATCTGCTAGATACAAGAGAACCACTCTAAATGATCGTTTGAAAAAAGTAATCTTGTTGATTTCCGTTGAAATTGATATAACATAATTTTGTCCCATAATTGCATCAGAAATGAAAAGCTTGAAACAACCCAACGAGAATTTTGATCAATCGAATAAAAGTAGAAATCCCAAAATGAAATCTTGCAAATTTTTAGACTCAATGCACTTCAAGTAGGCCAAGCACCAATTCACCTAAGAAAAACTGCATAAAAACGTCAACATAAAGTTGGTGAGTCATAGTTTGATTAAGAACAAAATTTACCAAATATGCAAAACGTGTATGACGCATTTCAACCCTTATAATAGTCACTAAATTTGTACATATGAAAGTGAACGCAATTTGTTTCAAAGATGGCATGATAAAGAAAAATTTTTACCAAATGTTTCAAAGTATGCATAGAAAATATGTATAAGTGTAGATCACAAGCTTTTCTGTCCTTAACAAAATTTTTAAAAAAAAAAATTAACAAAAACAGATGAATGCGACTATCATAAATGTTTTCCTCCAGCCCTTCAGCAATTAACAAACTATAATGCACCACATAAGTTATTTCCGCCCCTCAGCAATTATACAACCATAATGTGACCAATATAAAGTATTTTCGGGCCCTCACAATTTATTCAAACTATAATGCGAATCACCCCCCAACATAAGTATTTCCGGCCCTCAGCAATTATACAAACTATAATGCGACCAATATAAGTATTTCCGGCCCTCAGCAATTATACAAACTATAATGCGACCAATATAAGTATTTTCGCGTGTGTCCAATTTATAAAACAAAGCATATGTTTCTCACCCCAAAACGCGTCCATAAATATAACCAAGTATCGTATCTTACCGCGAGATATATAATTGAGTATGCAAACCATTTTGTAGTCAACCATGTAAAATGCATTTGTAAACAAGCATGTTCTCACCCCAAAAATATATGTAAAAACAAGTAAAACATGGGGATATGAACTCACCTCGATGATGTAGAACGATTGACAGATAGGCATCTAATATGCACAACACGAACGGAGGACGAAGCGGCTCGATTAAGAAGTTGCAACTAATCTTAACGGCTAAGACCCACTAGCCTAGGATAATGTATTTGGGTTTTCCCGATGAATAGTTACGTCAACGCGACACGTTGATAAAGATTTAGATTTCCAAGTTGTAATAGTTTGGTGGTTGGTTAAATAAAATAAATCGAAAGTAACGCAAGGTATGTAATATATCCCGTATATATTACATATGAAAAATGAACAAGTATATAATTCGTATCGTGAATTATATAATAAAGACAAACAATCCAAAGATTAATATGAAATGTATAATACTTTGCAAGTATTATATAAGAAGTGTGAGTAAATAATTAACCAATTAGTTTGGTCCCGTTTTCTGAAAACACACATAATTCAATAAAAAAGTTCTGCATAAAAACGTAAACGTACGTTGTTTAAGGTTACTAATTAAGTTAAAACAGATGTTTTATAAAGCTTTTACAAACAATTATTATGTTATTTCCTAGCTGACATTATAAAAATAAAATAATATTTATAAGATATATATTTTCGTTTTCTTCACGGGTCGTGTCAAAACTAGTAGCCTCATGTAATAGTATAGTTTTCGATCGTTGGTCGGAGTTATTTTATAATACAAGAATAATATTATCTTCAAATATACTTAGTCCCTGTTATCGATTTCTAAAATAATAGAAGCTTTAGGTGGAATCTGTACAAATATAGAAATTTATATAATTTCGCCATGACTTTTCCGTTAATAAAAACGATTCCCAAGTCGAGATACACCTTTGTTGTGGGCAAATCACTATCCAAATCAATTTAATAGAAATCATCCAAGTAAATTTACAAGTGTATTTATTTTGATTATTGTCATTGTTTCCATTTTATAAGTCGTTAGCGTTCTAATATAATATAACCGAATAAAAACTAATCAACATTTAATTTAACCAAATATCCATCCAATTAAATCCAGTTTTAATATTTATAAAACCTTATGTTATATTTATGTTTGTCTTTTGTATAAATCAAACACACCCTAAAAGTATGTTTCTAGCTCCACCCAAACGCGCCCTTTAAAGTGAAACTGCTAACCCAAACGCCCCTATACGGTTTTCCTGCTAACCCAAACACCTCTATACGGTTTTCCTGCTAAACCAAACACCCCTTTTTCAGTTCCTACACAACCAAACGCACCCTTTGGGTGTTTCTGATGACCCAAACGCACCTTATGGGTGTTAAACCCAGGTCCAAACGCACCCTTATGTGATAATACAAAGAAACAAGAACCCCTATGTTGTTTCGGTTAAACCAAACGCACCCTTGTGCCATTTGGCAGCCAACCAAACGCTCACCAGCAAATTGTTATGGAAGACTAAACCAAACACACCCCTTGTGCAATTCTGCTATCCTAAACGCACCCTAATCGTCAAACTGTCAAACCAATCACCCCTATGGCTGTTACTAATAACCAACGAACCCCTTAATGTGTCTGGGGGGAGACGGGGGGGACGGAGGATCCAATGCCACCCTTATGCGTTTATTCCAAAATGTGTCCGCGATATCTTCTGTCAATACTAACGCCCCTATGGCTGTTACTAATAACCAAACGCACCCTTGATGGTGCTAACACAGATCCAAACGCACCCTTTCGAGGTTTTAACAAAACCACATCACCCAGTGCTTTAAACAAAACCCGAAAACCCACCCATAATTGTTTGCAAACCAAAACGCTAACCCTGCTAGTGTTGCTTTTAACATACCCGGAACCAAGCGCACCCTCGTCGGGTGTTAACCACAAAAGCAACGCACCCTCTTGGCTGAGACCACAAAGCTAACGCACCCTATGTCGCTAAACACAAAACCCAACGCACCCTTGTTGGCTGTGAACAAAGCCAAACGCACCCTTGGTGGTCGTTTGAACAAAACCGACGCACCCTTGTTATGTTTACATAAATCAAACGCACCCTGGTCGGTGCAAAAACCAAAACGCACCCCTTTGGGTGTTGTTTATAGCAAACTAACGCACCCTTTTGGGGCTGTTAAACCAAACGAAAACAAACACCCTTTTTGGGTTAGCAACAGAACCGAACGCACCCTTATGGAGAGAGTGACGAGGAGATGGAGATGGAGATGGTGGTGGTGCGTGGTTGGCGTCGGTGGTGATGTGGGGGGAGGGGGTGGCAGCGCGTAGAGGCGCGTGGTGTCGGGGATCGAATAGATCGGGTGATGAGGAACGTTTTTGGACTCGGCCGTAAAACTCGCCGGAAAACTTTTCCGGCGGCGGCGGCGGTGGTGACCGGAGCGGCGAGGCGGCTGCAGGAAAATGAGAGAGAGATGAAGGAGAGTGTGTGTGTTTATATGAATTAAAATGAAAAAAAATATATATATAACTTTTATATATATTAAAAGTTATAAAAAATGGCATGTCCCATATAGTTTAGGGTTTACATTGTAAATATTTCCAAGGGGCCAAACGTGTAAATTTTGGTAAATATGGGCCGGACGTCGTTTTTAACTAGTTAACGATCGATTCGAGTCACGAAACTTGCGCCATTGTTTTTCAAATTATTTTTCCGATAAAAATGAGTATTTACTTAATAGTATTTCATAAATATTTGTTATTTATTTGATATCCCGATTGTGCCTTGTCCGAAAGAAATGAATTTTAACTCGAATATTCGCGTTGTCAACAAACGCTTTTGAATAAAATCCTTAATATTTTATTAAATATTTTTATTTAATAAAATGCGATAATTAAATATAATTTAATTATTTTTCGTGTCGGCACGCGTTGTGTGCGCTGTTCAAAATTTTGCGAGGGCATTTTAGTCACTTTCTGTTTGTTTTCAGGTCTCAGGCAAAACTAAAAAAAGTTGTCCGGATGTCTTTTACCATCAAGTTGCCTTTAGAGTCCGAGTCCGAAAACATGATCATAAGCATTCATTTTTGATAAGTCAGCTTAAAAATAACTTATATCTTTTCGTTTTCGAGTCAAATAAGTCAAAAATAAATTTGCGCCTCAAGGTAATGTAATAATAAATATGATTTATTATTAAAATATGTTCCGAAATTACCGGATGTTACAGTACCTACCCCTTAAAGAAATCTCGTCCCGAGATTAGATTTGTGTTAACCGATTGTGTGACCAAGAAAAGAGTTAAGATTTAATAAACCAGTTCTAAACAAGATGCTGATAACTTTATTCAGAAAAATTTGGTGTTTCGACACTTCTCAATATACCAAGAATTTTGGGTAGGCTTGACCAGGATATTTAATCCATCAAAATAGGCATCTCAAAAAAAAATATCATTACAGACCTTATGATTGATAACCGCGTTATAAAGAAAGTCTCTTAAGAGTGAAAGCATCGAAGGAGAAAGTGTAGCCACGTGAGTATGCCTGTATATGGTTTCAAATGTTCAAGGACGGGGTCTCGTTTCAGATATCTGTAATGCTCGATGATTAGCATCGGACGAGGCTAATTGAAGTAAGTATCCAACTTACTTAGGCGGTACTAGGATGTATCATGACCTAAATTGGTGTACTATTAGTCTGAAATGAATAGTCCTACTATCTCTTTCGTCGATAGGTGTTTATCTAGTTTAAGGGGGGTTGCATTACCTATTTGATAAAGTTGTACAAGTTGGGACCACTCCAGGACCCAACAACAGCAACCATAACGACAATAACTATAACAAATGGTGTTGGGATGCCGAGAATAAGGACATTTCGAGAAACAATATTCCCAAAATAAAGTTTAACAAATGAGAGGAGCTCGCGGAAGAGCTTATGCGATGGATGGCGGAATATGGTACTCAGTCGTTAGTTCGAAGACGAATCAAATCCATTAGCTCAAGTGTGCACAAGTCGGTTAGCTCCACAAACAGTCCATGATCGTAAAGATTTGTAACGGCAAAAGTAATAACTTCAGAAAGAGATAATGGTTCCAAGCGAGGCCTTAAGATTCTGCTGAGTGGTAAGGCACGATTGTGCTTCTAAACCCTTCTAACGGATTCCGGTGATTATCGGGTTCGAGTTCATACTCGTCTCATATCGGATACCATTAAGCCCACTCATTTATAATTTATTATTTGCATAAATAAGCGTCCCAATTTATGTAAATAATAAATTGATAAACTTATGGTTCGGTGATTTACAATTTATTTATTTAAATGAAGAGGCGTCCCAATCCTTTCAAATAAATAGATTATAAATCATCCTACTTAATAATTCCCGATGCAATACGCGTACTCTCATAACCTTCAAGGTGGTTGACATGACTATGCATGTGCTCTAATGAGTATGGGACGAGTGTTTAAAACTCCTCTTCGGAAACAGGGAGTAGAACAATCAGGCGAGATCGACGTAGAGTTCAAAATAGTTAATGAGTACTCGGTTATAGTAAATAAAATAAAGGTCCTTATGAACGAGTCAGCATAACAATTATCATATTAGTCCTTATATTACAAGTCCCGCCCATACAAGACTTGTAGTACTTAGATTCATACGTAATTCCGTGTAAACAGAACTGTGACAGGTTTTGTTAACATAGCAGTTATCATATCAATCCTCGTATTACAAGCCCCGCCCATACAAGACTTGTAGTACTTAGATTGATACATAATTCCATGTAAACAAAATTATGACGGCTTTCGTATAATACGATATTGTATACAGTTATGAAAAAATTATTTAGAGACCATTGTTTAACTTACAATGTCTGAGAACGAAACGGGACCATTGTGCAACTCACAATGTCTAAGAAGTAAGATGAGACCATTGTGTAACTTACAATGTCAGAGGTATAAATGAGACCATTGTGCACCTCACAATGTCTTAAGAAATGCTCTGGTATTTATATAAATAACTCTTATATAAATAAACGTGCGATATACGCAAAAGATGTAAGCATATATATTACCTATATGTATGTCATGTAAGCACTTAAGGTAACAAGTAACGTAAGCACATAAGCAAGTAGTGTGTATGCACTTTGAAAATGTTTGATGTGATGCAATGTTGTGAAAACGGTTATAGTCTAGGGCAAAATATGCAACCTAGTTCTCTATAGCCAGTGCTCTGATACCAATCTGTAACACCCCCAAAAATGTGTCGCAACGGAAGTATGTCCGGGGGCGTTACTTCATAATACACAGCGCTAGATACAAGAGAACGACCTCTAAATGTGTCGTTTGAAAAGTAATCTCGTTGATTTTCTTGAAATTGATATAACATTGGTCCCATCATTGCATCACCATAAAAAGCTTGAAAGTAATACAACGAGATTTGATCATTTGTATGTAGGAAGAAATCCATGATTTAAAATCTTGTCAGTTTAGACTCCAATGCACATCGAATAGGCCAAGCATCTAATTCACCTGAGAAAAACATGCTTAAAAGTGTCAACATTAAAGTTGGTGAGTTCATAGGTTTTTGTAAATACAAATGTTGAACCAAAGTTCTGTAAAGTGTGTATGACCATTTAAATCCTTAAATGTCCTTCCAAAATGTATGTATGATTTGTAGAAATCAAATAGTTGTATAGTATGCATGACCATTTCAAACCTTGTATGTTTCCCAAATAGTCACAAAAATGTACGTATGAACGTTGAACCGCAATTGTTCAAAGCATGTAAGATATTTATATATATATCAGGAAAATGTTTCAAGTATGTATTGCCACTTTATTCAAGGCACAGTAAATATCCATGTGAGTATAAAACAATGATTACAATTACTCTAAGTTCATGAAACTGCGACGTAGACTTGTATGTATGCCACTTTATTCAAGGCACAGTAAGAGTGTACCCATCGTAGGTGTTCCCTCCAAGAACACCCGGGCATTTACGAAAATAATATGTACCCATCATAGGTGTCCCCTCCAAGAACACCCGGGCATTTATGAAAATATTCATGTGTATGTAATTGTTGGCCCTGAAGACTCAACCAATCGTATTCCGACATGTTATAACGTTCGTTTGCCCAGTGATAGCTAATCACCCGAACGGGGATTGTCAATCCCGAATAGATCTATTTCATAACATTCGCGCTCACCCTCCAAGTGATTTACAGTTCATGCAACCTAAGCTAATCCATAATCATTCGAGTAAAAGTATAGTTGTTGCATCCATAAGTAAAAACCAATGTTGTATCTCACCGTGAGATATGCATATGAGTGTATAACCAAGTTATAGCGAGTGTTCACGCCCAAAAATTAAACCAAGTATTGTATCTCATCGCGAGATATATAAATAAATATGTAAACCAATTTGTAATCAACCATGTAAATGCATTTGTAAACAAGCATGTTCTCACCCCAAAAATATATGTAAAACCAGTAAAAACAGGGGGGCTATAAACTCACATTGATGTTGTAGAACGATTGGCGGGAATGCGCATATTAAGCGCAAGGCAAAACGGAAACTGAAACGGCTCGACCAAGAAGATGCAGCTTATCCTAACGGTTAAGGCCCACTAGCCTAGGATAATGTATTTGGGTTTTCCGATGAATGATTACATCAACGCGACACGTTGATAAAGTTTTAGATTTCCAAGTTGTAATAGTTTGGTGGTTGGTTAAATAAAATAAATCGAAAAGTAAACGCAAAGTGTGTAATATATTCCGTATATATTACATATGAAAAAAAATAACAATTATATAACTCATACCGTGAATTATATAATAAAGACAAACAATCCGAATATTAATATGAAGTATATAATACTTTGCAAGTATTATATAAGAAGTGTGAGTAATTAATTAAACCAAACAGTTTGACACGTTTTCGGAAATCACCACTTAATTAGTAAAGCGTTCTTGCATAAAAATAACCGCACGTTTTAATGTTACGAATCATGTAACCGATGTTTGTAAGGCTTTTACAAAAGTTATGACCTTATCTTCCAGTCGGGAATTATAATATTTTATAATTTAGTATTTCGTTACGACTTTTAACTAAACTAGTTGCCTTGTTGTAAAAGTATAGTTCTCGTTTGTTTATCTGGTTATTGTATAATTATAAATTAAACAATCTTAAAACTATATAACTTAATCCTTTTTCAATCAATCCGTGTTGAAATTACTCGCGCGTTTTAAATATATAAATATATATCTAAACTAAACAAAAATAATAAATGTCACATTTATTTAACCATTTAAACCACCATTATATCCGGTTTTAATATTTATAAAACCTTATGTTATATTTATTTGTCGATTTATATAAACCCAACGCACCCTTGTTGTTTTCTGCTAACCCAAACGCACCCTTACGGTGTTTCTGCTCACCCAAACACACCCCTAATGGTTTCCTGCTCAACCAAACGCACCCTTAGTGCATTCTTGCACAACCAAACGCACCCTTAGTGCGTTCCTGTTAAACCAAACGCACCCTTAGTGCATTCCTGCACAACCAAACGCACCCTTGTGCGATTTCTGCCAACCCAAACGCACCCACTGCTGTTAAACCCAAACCCAAACGCTCCCTTGCTGCGTTTCGGCTAAACCAAACGCACCCTTGTGCGATTTCTGCCAACCCAAACGCACCCACTGCTGTTATAAACAAATCAAACGCCCCTATGGCTGTCAACCCCAACCAAACGCACCTGTTCCCGTGAAATAATAAACCAAACGCACCATGGTGGTGCTATTTCCAGATCCAAACGCACCCTGGGTAGGGTTTATAACAACCAAACGCACCCGCTGTGGTGCCGAGACAAAGCAACGCACCCTTGATGGTGACTATCAACCCACGCACCCTTGGGTGGTGCTCTTAAAAAACAAACGCACCCTGTTGCGTTTTTCTGTCAAACCAAACCAACGCACCCTTTGGGTGGCTGTTACAACCAACCTAACGCACCCTTGTTGTATCTCTTACCCTAAACGCACCCTTTGGTGCTACTAACAACCAAACGCACCATAGTGGTGCTAAACCCAGCCAACCAAACGCACCCTTTTTGGTGGTTTATAAAACCCAACGCACCCCCTGATGCTAAGACGAACCACACGCACCCTTTTGGTGTTATACCCAGACCTAAACGCACCCGTGGTGCGGTTTTAATAACCAAACGCACTCTTGCTGTTAATCAGAAACAGACGCATCCTTGGTGGTGCTCGATGGTGACATGATGGTGTTGACGATGGGAGGGTGGTGGTGATGGCGGGCTGTGGTGGGGTGGTGGCAGCGCGTGGGGGCGTGTGGTGGTGGGGATCGGATAGATCATAGTGGATCTACAGAATTATAAATTTTTGGTGATGGCGGTCGGCGTCGACGGTAGTGGCTGGAAAAGTGGCCAAAGGTGGTGCGGCGACGGTGGAATTCGCAGGAAAAATATGAAAGAGAGAGAGAGAGAGAGAGAGAGAGAGAGAGAGAAGTGAGTGTGTGTGTATAGTTTTGATGAAAATGAATAAAAATGTATATAACTTTTATATATATATATTTATACATCAAAGTTATAAAATAAATATGACAAGTCCCAAAAAGATAAGGGTTGATGTGTAAATGTTTTCACAGGGCCCAAAAGTGTAACTTTTGTTAATTAATGGTTCGGGGCTCGATTAGGCCACTTAACGGATGATTTAAAATACGAAACTTGCGCCATTGCGTTTCAAATCATTTTTATGATAAAAATGAGTATTTACTTGATAGTATTTAATAAATATTCTTATAACATTTATAAAAATATTTGTTATTTATTTGGTGACCCGGTTATGCCTTGTCAGAAAATAAAAATGAATTTCAACCCGAATGTTTGCGTTATCAACAAACGCTTTTGAATAAAATGTTAAATAATTTTATTTAATATTTTTATTAAATAAACGGTGATAATTAAATATAAATTTAATTATTTTTGTATCGGCACGCGCTGTTTTCGTTTCTAGAACTTTGCGAGGGAATTTTAGTCATTTTCTGATTGTTTTCGGGTCTCGAGCAGAGCTAAAAAATTGTCCGGAATGTCGTTTTACATCAAATTGCTTTAGAGTCTGAGTCGTGAAAACGTGATTTAGTGGGTCGTTTTTGATAAGTCAGCTTAGGAATAACATATATCTTTTTCGTTTTCAAGTCAAATAAGTTAAAAATAACTTTGCACATGAGATATGAAATAATAAATATGATTTATTATTTAAAATATGTTTCGAAAACATTACCGGTTACGCGGTAATCGCTTTTATGTGACAATAAAAGACTAAAGGTCAAAAAGTCAAGTCAGACACAAAAAGTCAAAGGGTAAAATAGTCATTTAAAATTCCGAAAATTGCCGGATGTTACAAACAACCTAAGTTGCGTTCCCGTAACGGTCAAATTTCCAATCATCCCATACTTTACATACTTTTACAAGCCAAGTGGCGATGTCTACCACTTTATACAAAACTTTGCATTATTGACTTATAAGAAGTATCAACGAATAATCGACCCTTGATATAATTCCTTTAGTCTTTGCATTTGCGAAACGATCATCTCCAAACTTTCCTTCTTTTTTTGTTGCGATTTTCTAATTTTTTCGTTTTTTTCTTCATATACTAACTATGAAACTCGGTGTAATTTCACCATCTTCACGATCATAATAACTCCGGATAATTCCTTCGATAATTCTTCATTCTTCGAACGTACCAATAATTGTGATGGTAGTAAATATAATAAGTTTTAACTACTTTATACATTTCGTTTTGCAATGTGCAAATTTCTTCCCAATCGTACCAAAGATAGAAAACTGACACAAGACTCGAGAAATACATACTTTACACTTTAAGCAACTAGCAACTGATAAATGGGCTTAATCTAACAGGGTAGGCTAAAGTGTAAAGGTGTAACGAAACAAACAGTTGGTGTTATTCCTAAATGATTGGCTCTATAGGTTTTTCTAAGGGTATCTTACTCTTAAGATGAGAGTAAACAAAGGGTTTATACATGATTTAACTAACCAGTGTAGTTGGTTAATAAAACAACATATAAAGGCTTTTTGGGTGTAATCCTAAAAATTTATCAATTTAAACAAGTTACTCCATCTAAATCCATAGTACTCATTATTGTGGTCTCGAATAGATATACCAAGCCAAGTTCTAAAGTCTACAACATCACCGACATACTCATACTTTTGTGGAATTTGGGTAAGCATTTAGAAACGGATAAGGTTAAATCCTCACAATATCTAATAATGGTTATTGTGTGCGGGTTATGTAGCAAGTAATTTCACAAAAGTATGCTTGAATTTTTTTAAAATTTAAGAATAATTTATGCATTTTAGTGTGAAAAATAGGACAAGTATACATTTTAATTTTCATCCCCCCACTTGAATTATACAACGTCCTTGTTGTATAGATAAAACATTAAATACATGAATTAATAGAATTAGAATGAGAAACTCCCCTGGTATTTTGCTTTGTAAATTCTCCAAGTTGAGTTTACAAGCAAGAATGTGTGTTGTAAATGCATCTGTATTCCAGCATGACTACAATCACACATAGGATTCCAGATGATCGATACTTCACCAACTTCGTCAATTTCTTTTGAGCGAGGTCATATGCAAAATATAGGAAAAACATGCAAAATCCTATCTTGGGTATCTATGGTTAATTAAATAAGCTAAATAAATTGTACAAGAGACCAATACGCCGTATCCATGAACTAGAATACGCCGTATAACCTGTAAAAAGTATCTAAATACAGGTCAGTCTGATGAATACGCCGTATCATATTCATGAATACGTCGTATTGACAGAACAGACAATAATGTTTAAAGTGCATAAAAATAAAGGACTGATAACGTCCAGACATTCAATACGTCGTATGGTATGGAGCGGATACACCGTATTGATGTTTGGGAAAACAAACTCGATAAAAATAACAATCCGGGTTGTCTCCTCGGAAGCACTTTTCTTTCAGCTAGTCTTTAAGTTAAACTTTTTCCTTTCAGCTCTTTTCACTCCATTTGTGTCACCATCCATCCTTCGTCCATCTTGCGAAAGATTTCTTGGTATGTGCGGCATGCATCTTTACTTGTACTCGTCAAATCATCGTATTCATCTTCCTTTATAGCAATGTACTTTTCACCATCTCCGAATGAATACTTGATCATCTCGAATATTCTTATATTGAAAACCTGCTGCTCTTGATCAAATACTTCACATCTTTCTTCAACTTCTTGTTCATTCACGTCGTGATCATTAAAGTGACTTGTATCACCATTCATATCAAATATACGACTTATATCAAGGTAAGGAACACGTGTACTAAAAACGTTTGCGTATGGCCCTCGTAAATGATTCTTCCAGTTAGCAAATGGAGAATTTTTATGATCGTTAACTTCCCACCAATAATATTGAAGTTTCTCTAGTAATCCGTAATCAAGTTCGTGGAAGTTCCTGAAAGTCCTTTTTAACCATCCACAAAAATTCGTCATGCTTTGTTTCGCATCACTCCATGATTCTTCATAAATGGCTTTCTGTTCAAGCACTTTGTCTTTTAAAGATCCGTCCATCAAATTATTATACCATTCATGATCGTGAAAATACATCATATAGCCAATTCGAACCATTCTCGGTAATTCTACACCATTGCAAAATCCATCTTCATTTGAACTGCAAGTGGGCCATTTAGTTTTCCTATTTTTGAAACGAAAAGGTTCGCAAATATGATCTATAGATGAGTGGGAGAAGTCTCAAAACATCTCTTTAGAATAAACCAGTATGACTGACCCACCTCCTCCTCAAGATCAAGCTGAGTAAGTAAATGTCGTATTCACCGGGAGTGGAAAGTCCGATGATTCTCCAAAAATTCAAGAAGATCCACCACCTCCTATTATCGATAAATATAAAATCGAAAAAGATCGACCAATTAAGACATCAAAAAAGGCCTATCATGTGGTCAAAACAAATGAGTACATACCAAAAATCCCATACCCTTAATTTTTAAAAGAGAATCATTCCCATTTGAACCGTGTCATCAAGGAATCTTAAATCAAGTTAAGTATAACATTAACAATAGAGTAGTAATAGCAAATAATAATAATAAACCTATAAAAAACTATATATAAATATATAAAACAGAAAACTTTGTAGTCTTCGAAGTACGATGCGCGCTGTGCTTTGTTACTGTTTCCAAAAAAGAAATGAACTTTGTGGGTGTGTTCGATGGAAACCCTCACGAGACTATAACTCGTCAACTCAGGCCACCGAGGGGTTTAACGGCTTATTGCATAAGCTAAATATAATCGTGTTGCCTACGAAAGTGCGCTTTTGTATTTTACATTTTTTTTTGTAGTTATGTTTATTTTGCAAATCAATAAGTGCTGCTTGGGTTGGTGGTAGTCTTACATGTGAGGAATGATATATTTGGATCGATATATTTTATGAGGTTGAATTCACATGCTTGGTGTTTCGTTTTGCGTCGTATCTTTTCAGAATTCAACCAAGCACTTATGAGCCCCAGGAAGTTTCGTTTCTCTTATATTTATTTTTCCCGTTTACAGCATATATCCTACTTTTAAGTTATTTTCTAATTATGCATACTGCTCAACTTAAGTGTTAGGGGAAAATGAATTTGGAAAATTAGACTCATTATTAAAAGTATAAACTTTTTTTCGCCCTCGGTAATCTAAAAATTTATTTATAAAATCCTTTGCCACTTAGGTTAATATATTAGAATAAAATATAGTAAAAAAAATAATTAAAAATATATATATAAAGTTTTGAAATCAGAGATGTGTCCCGATTGATAAAGCAGATCCGACTCCGGATCGATGACATTACTTGCGCATTTATAGCAATCACCCAAAAAAATGTAAGGTTAGATCTTAAGGAATTCAGGTATCCATCTTTGATACCTAAGATAATTTTTTTCTTTAGATTTTTGGAGTTAAGGTTTGAATGCAATTCCAAGTGTCTCATCCGTCGTTACGGCTGTGTATTTGTAATTTGTCGCCTTTTCTGGAGCATTGGTATTGGTTTAAAAATTGTATGAGTGTGTCGGTGATTTATTGATTCTAGAACTTGTGCTTGAAATCATTACGAGACCGCAGTAAGATCACGTTTACGTGATAGAGATATTTTTATATGATAAAGAGGCAATCTATGATTTAAACCAAATTAGCCCATCCATTTAATATATTATTTATTCTTTTAGCTAATTACACTGATTAGCTAACCACACAAATAAAACCCGTTTGTTAGCACTCATCTTTAGTGCTGGACACTCCTAGTTTAACTACAGAGCCATTCTATTTATTTTTCTCATCCACTAAAATAAAAAAATACAAAACCCCTTGCCGAAAGTCTCCATGGTTGGTTGCTAGTTGCTCGGTATGATTGGTTGACTTTTGCTTATAGTTTGCTCGTGCTTTGCTATAAGTGTTGTGCCATTTTAACGGAGATGGAGATGGCCAGCTTCATGTTTCGTATTTTTTGTGGTGTATGCTTATACTAAGCATGGGGGAATTGTTAGTCATGTGAAAAACAAAAAAAATCAAAATAAAAGAAAATAAGAAAAAAATAAAGAGAAAAAGAAAAGTGATAAATAAGAGTTATTATATGTGCCAGATATATTGATGAGAGGTTCGATTATCTCACAGGTTAGTGGTATGTTTGGTGACTAGCAACATGGGTTTCTTGGACTTGTCGACATGTATATTATAAAACCATTTCCAGTATATATTTCCTATGCCTTATCCACACCCTTAATATCCCTTAGCCTAATGTTACAACCCGAATAAAAATCCACTTTTGATATTTATACCTGGTGCTTACGCCATGTCGGTGCAGTTTTGTTTCTTGTACAAGCCTATGGTATGAAATGAATCATGTCTGAGCAATTGAGTGTGATTTCCCTTTTACCCTCTATTACATCATATATGAGTGTTTGAGTGAATTATACTTTCCTTATTCGCGAGGTGCTAGTCATGTTATAACAGCTTGAAGATCATTGGGTATTGTCAAACATTCCTGCTTTCGCATATTAAAAATCTAAAAATATTGTTTTGTAAAGCTTATTTCTTTTTTTATTTTGCTTGAGGACAAGCAAACCCTTAAGGGGAGGAGGTGTTTGCGCCTTTTGCACTTATTTATAATAAAAACAACAATATTTTTGATATTTTCAAAATTTTAAAAATTTTAAATTTTCCTAATTTTGTCACCTAGGACATTGTTTTTTATTTTAAAATTTCCTTTCTCAGATTTGCTTGAGGGTAAGCAAAGTTTAAGTGTGGGAGGTTTGATAACGTTCAAATTATACATATTTCTATATGTGTTATCTGTGCTTTTATGTATCTATTTTGGTTATTTATATGGCTTTCGATACTTAATCGAGTATATTTGCTATTATAGGTTTTTGGTATGCGTTGTGGAAGAAAACACGAAGAATTAAAGCTTAAACGAAGAAATAACTCAAGTTAAAGATCTCCCGACAACTGTCCACTGTTTTGGCCAAAACTCGGTCATACGAACTCCGTTGGACGCGATTCAGGGGGCCACGGAAAGAGAATTCAATTATCTACAACTTTAAAAAAAATGCCATTTGCTGAAAATACCCCAAGTACATGGTACTTGTGAAAAGTGCAAAATTGCGGCGCACTTTTCACCAGCCTTAAATCCTTAGCATTAAATTTTCCTTAACCGACATAGGCAAAGTGCGGCGTACTTTTTATAAAGTGCGACGCACTTAGACCCCGAATAGCCTATAAAAAGCCTCCTTAGATCTATCATTTCACACAATCTCACATAAATCGATCCCAATCGATTACACCACTTAAAATAGAGGTTTTTGGTGATAGATGCCTGAGAAACCTTTGATTTAAACCACCCTTGGTAACACAATCATCACAACAAGTAGAATCAAAGTTATAAGAAGTTCTTGGGGAATTTGGTTGAACTTGCTTGTTGTTCATCAATATTCCCAGGTTTTAATCTATCCAAGGTAGTGTTAGTGAAGTGTATTTCGAAACTATAAGGTGTTGTGACAGAATTGTTCATAGTTTCCAGGTTTTACTTTGAATATAATAAAGTGTTCTTAGGACATTCTTGTAAAATCCCTATCACTTGCTCTTGGAATCGGTATAAACCTTGATACTCTTCTTGAATATGATCTCTACTGAATTCATGTTGAATGTTATGTGTTTCATTACTATTAAGATGGAGTAGTCGTTCTATGTTTGTTTGGGCATTATGTGATCTTGGATATGAGGTGTTTGGATAGTTGTTTATTGAATTGGTAAAATATGATTTATTGAAATCCATAGGTAGAAAGGCTACTTACTAATCCATGTTTTGTCATTTTACATAATATATTGATGTAACAACGATTATTGGATGAAAGGATTCCTCGTTATTTATCGATATAAACACTTATTACACTTAAAGGCCAAAAGGATTTGTAACGTGTGTTATCTTGCTTTCTAAACTTATATACACTATCCCTAACATGTCATTACTTAGTGATCATTGCCTAAACAGACATACTTTAATCATTTGCTTGAATTATCTCTTAATCGCTTCCTTTACAATATTCAATATGTGCACGTTTGGTTAATTTGATAAATGACTATCATTTTAGCCTTAGCACCTTAATTACAAACTATGAAAACTTCAATTCGCTTGGGACGACCTAGACTTACCTAAATTATATTACATACGAAAGGGGATACTTTCCCGTGTTGTGTTTTTAGTAAAAATTGATATTTCTAGTATTATAAATTTAAAGCTTGCAAAACATAAATCAATCAACAATAGATCTCATCACTAATCATCTTGATGAACACAAGCTAAATGCTTTGTATCTCATGTAAAGCACATCCCGTAAAGGGAAATGATGCATTTACGCTAAGTGACATTTCACTTAGTTTGACCAATAAGGGAGTAAAACTCGTTAAGTGATTAGAGACAACGTAAAACTCAAAATACTTTTGTTTGGTGATATGTTGAAAGCATGATTGTACTAGGTTTAAAAAGGAGTTTTAGCCTTAGCTAGAGGCAATTAATAAGTAAAATGAGTTGGCGTTTTGTTGAAAACAGGAGCACTTATTTTATCTCCTCTTTAAGTCTAAACCTCGTTTTAAGTGTTTCTAATTGCTCAAGTATCATGTACATACCTTTATTGGAATATCCATATGTGTCCAGTAAGAGGAAAGCTGACGAGCAAAACCCACCAAATAATACATCGAGCCTGGCGCGTTGGCTATGTGTTGGCGCCTACCCGGCGCGACAGAAGCCCTGTATGGGTTTTTAGCAGTTTTTGACTACCCTTTGTGATTTGAAGTGTTGCAAACGTTTATTTGTCATCGTTAAAACATAAATGAGATCTTAGTCAAAGCCCCAACAGAATGTTATAGTTAAGATGACTAGGTGCATAACATGGTTAGATTCTACCGAAAGATACGATGAGCATATAGGTAATCTAGAAATAATAGAGGGTAAGATGGAAAATCCAAGCCCACAAAGTACCCCATAAGTCATACCATCATTTGAGGTATACACACCACCCGTGACTTACTCTAAAAAAGTAGAAGAGACTTTAGGAACCCCGATAGAGGTAAAACCTTTGGACCAAGTACTAGAGAATGTAGGTTTGACTTGTAATCATTACATTCCTCTTAGTTATAGGGAAGTTATTAGTTTTGATAAACCAAAGCCTCAACCAAATCCCTTACCTAGTTTTTCATCCTTAGATATAGGTCTAGGAGATAAAAAAAGGCCCCAAAGCACCCACCAAACCATATAGTCCGGATAATTTTAGGATGAAGGTAGTTGACAAGTTGACCATTCATACACCGCCTTCACCTCACATGGCATATTTCCACCATAAGGGTGTGTATAGCTATTATCACCCATGTATAGATGATTCCAAGAAACATCATGAATTTAAACCAGGTTTATTATGACAAAGTGGATCCCTAAGTATTAATCATTTGAATTCTGAGATGATAGGAAATAATTTCTTAGAAGAAGGACTTAGTTTACCCATTAAATCAAAAGAGTTAGAAAATGGTAGGATAACAAAACTACATCATTTTAAGCATATAATTCAACATCCATTTTTCAACATATGGCTCTTTTTCACTAAAATAATGCGTATCACTACCACCACCCGTACTTCACCTTAAATGTACGAAAAAACTCCCCATTATCTGTTAAATAAGAGTAGAGTCAGGCTCGTGACTCAAACAAAAATAAGCGTTTTTTGGGAGGCAACCTGAGCATATCTCATTTACTTGATTTTTATTTTTATGCATTTTAGGAGTTTCATGTGCATTTATTGTTTGTTTTTATATGTTTGAATGTTGTGTGATCATGCTTTGCTTTATTTTTAACTTCGTTTTAATTACATACAAAGGTATTCTGCATGAAACAAGCGTATGGAGGAATTATTTGGTTTAAGAACCACATCAAACATTTAAAATAGATAATTTAGATTAATTCACATTTTATGTTTGTTTGTTTGTTTGAGTCATATACCTTTTCCATTGCTTATGCATTAATTTTTTCAGAAATATTTAATAGGATCTTTTTCAAAAACAAAATCCATAAAACGAAAATGTAAGAGTCAATCCCGACGAAGTTAGGATTTATTCTTGACATCATCAAACCTGAAAAAAGACAACTTTGTTTTTCAGATTTTTGAAAATTTATTTTTGTAGAATTTAAAGAATTTTTAATTTTTCAGAGTTTTTGTAGAAAGCCATGTTAACATTAGTACAAGAAGAATTCTATCTTTATTTGTTTTATTATGATTTGAATTTTGTTAATAATGCGATCTTATATATTATCTTTCGACGATTTTATGCGGGTATAGTTTTTGTCTTTGATTTTCAGGTTATATTAGATAAGGAGAGTCGGGGAGCTCTTAGGATTTTCACTTAGACGACTCTTGGATGAGGATTTAACTGGTTTATCATGTTTCTTCTTTCATATTGAGCAAACTAGGGGAATACTAGTTTCTTTTCCTTTTCATTTATTTTTACTTTCTCGTTTTACGGATACTTTTTGAACGTTGGGGACAATGTTCAATTCAAGTGTTGGGAGGGTAATGAAAGCCTTAAAAACTATTCATCCATTTGCATTTGTTTTTTTTCCTTAAAAAGATGTGTAATATGCCGAAACATAGTTTAAGACAATAATTTAGAGCCAAATTTAAAAAAAAATATGGCATATATTGGTGAAACTAAGTTTTAAGAGCGTCTCATGGATAAAAAGTATATGATTTGCACAAAAACCTTTTCGCTCAAACTTTTACCCCCGAGGAGCGCCTTATACATCATTCATTTTAAAAGCTTGAGTGTACCGGTAGTATATGAGATTGTATAACTTGTTTCAGTGATGCATCCCTAGACCGCTAGTGAGATCACATTCGTGTGATTCGGATTTACTAAGTGATAATAGTCATTAGGGTTAACCCTTGTTTTTAGCCTATGTTTGTTATAGTTATAATTGAATTAGAATGATTGAATGTTATATTTGAGAGGGAGGCTGTTGTTGCAACTTATTGGATCAAGAACAGAGGATAGGAACACCTTCTAGCCCATCTCTTTGAAGGGCCTTGTCCATTCCCACACTCGATTTTTTAGGCACAACCCCTCCAGTACGTATAACCTTGATCGATATTACAGTTTCTTAAAATATCGTCCTAGAGACCTAGACATTGAACATCTAACTATCTCCTATTTTTCAAGCAAAACCCGGAATGAAAATTTGTGTTTGCTTAACTCAGTTATGGATTTCCAAGGGCTTTGAGACATAAAGACTTCCAATCCCTTATAGATTTAGTTCATGCCCTTTCATTATTTATCTCATGCCCTTTCATTATTTATTTATTTTTATTTTTTAACTGCACATATGCACTTTCATTATCGTCAATTATAATTACAGTAGCATAACTGATATAGTGATATGTAGGCCACGAATATAGATTTCAGGAAGGAATTAGAAACGAAAAGCTTTTATATATGATTTGATTAATAGAGTACATAACACGCTTTTATATAGTATTGGAAACCAGAGACTTATGATACGAGTAAATAACTAAAAAACTATGACAAGCTATTCAATTCATAAAAGATGCCTTACAAGTGGAGGGGATCTCTGCAAGTCAAAGGAACGGTACATACGTTGGAAGCTTCCATTGTTTGTGAGATATGACTCATATCATCATTCACTCAGGATAATATCATCATTTCACTCAGGCAGAAGTAGCAAAAAAATGATTACCTTAGTTAGAAAAGACGTCCAGGAGATTGAACCCAAGCAATATAAATTTGAGGCAACAATTGCTATGAAATTGCATTTCCACGTGCAGGAAATCTTTATATTGCTATTATTATAGGATCTTGCCGGTAGTATATTAAGATAAATTCATCATTTTTGAGACACTCTCCAGTTTCACATGTAGAAGAGTGTTTGATTTAAAGAGTAGCCGTATAATGTGAGATACACAAAATCACACAAACCGGATTACATTTTGAATTGCTTAGATAGGTTCTATTAAAAAATGATATTTTCCATTAGATGGCTGGACAAAGAGGGGAAGAATATAAGATCGAGTAAATGCAACCAAATTACAGCTTCAGATTCAAGTCAATCATATGTTGACCTGTCGGCTGAGAAGCTGTATGCGCTTCCATATAAAAACCTCCACGCCATTTCAATTCAGCTAGTGTTGCTTCTTCAGTATAAGGCTCCACCAAAGTTACTCCATATCTTGCATCATCATTAACAGACCTTGATATAGTAGTTTCTTCATATCTGCTTTGTTTTGGAGCTAGTGAGTGTGCTTGAACACCGAGCGATCTGTTCTCCATGAAGTTCATCGGTAAGTCGGTTGTTGTCTGTGAGTAGTATCTTCTAGCTGCGTCTCTTTCCCTTTTGTGCGCCATTTTGATGACCACCTAATGTTAGTGAAATGTATAAATTTTCTGTTGCAGAACTCTGCATGTTATTATTCCTTTCATGGGTCTTGATGGGTGTTTTGTCAGCTAGATTTTGTCTAGCTATGGTTTTAGCCCCTTTTTGAAAAGCACTTAGGTTTTCTTGACTCATTAAAAATCTAGATTACCACCAACTAGATTTTTTTTTTATCTGAGATTTTTCTTATGAGGCTAGGTTTTCGATCAAAGAGGAAAAGTCATAAACATTACTATTAAATTTCACACACGAAAAAAAGCCCCCATTTTTTTTTTTTTTTATTTTATTCTATTTTTTTATTATATTATGCGAGGTAAAAAGATATATTAGCAGCTTAGCAAGTTCATGTTATATACTCTTTTGAACTCACACACTCACCACACACAAACAACATATGTCATTTCTCTTAAATGTCCCCACCAAGTGGTGCTTGATGTTCTTTAGGGGACAGTGATATTGTTGCTCCTTTCAAGTCTATGCATTCCTCCACTTTCTTATTGTCTTGTGCATTTTCTCTACCCTACTTTAAGATACCAACTTTATATGGTTCTCTTCTAAAATGTAACTTAAAATGTATACAATTGAATAAACAAATCTTTCCAAATGTGGCACTGTAAAAAGTTCTATTGCCTGCCACTATTTAGTATCCAAAGGAAATAGTGTCTTAGTTAATCCTTTTTTGCAAATGGGTAATTATTGTTATCTTTTTGAAAAGCAGAATACAACCACAAGAGGGGCGGTTCAACGTCAAAGTAGGCCTAGGAGTAATTTGCGCAAATGTGCGGTTATATAAAATTTTACTTTTCAAGCTTTTGTAATTCAAAAATATTTGTTTAAGTTTTTACAATCAGTTTGGTTTAATAACTCCCTTTCTGTTGACAAATTAGCTAACCCATTAAATCTTTGTTGTAACACTAACTTTAGCAAATCTATGTATATGAGAATGAATGTATTCATTACATTATTATAACTGTAACTAGAAATAATAAGTACGTAATTAGTAACTTTTTTTATTGGGCAAATCAAAAAAAGTGTACCCAACTTATACTCAATTTCAATTTAATGTATTCCACATTTTTTTCTGAATTTAGCGTACCAAACTTTTTTTAATTGCAATATTAGATGATTTATAGGTTACCAATGTTTGGAAACGCGAGGGCCTTTTAGGCTTATATTTCACGAAGAGGGGAACACTTAGAGAGCTTATACAAAGAACTTTTTATTGCTTAACTTTTCTCTTTGTTACAAATGCTTACTTACAACACCTATTTATACTAGTCCACGGAAGATTCTGGAACCAAGATACTTCCATGGTTCTCTAGATATTTTCTACTTCATACATATCTTTATTCTAGATATTTCTTAGTAGATATTTCTATCACTTATCTACATTCTTCTAGAAACTTCTATTGATAATTTACATAGATATTATCTTTGATCTTTCTTCATCTTTCTAGAAACTTCTTCTATATGGGCTCGGACTTTTATGGCTAAATCAAGTTTACGATCCAACACCCCCCTTTAAACTTGATTTCACGACTCCAAGCATGATCCTTTGTCTTGTGAAATCTCGCTCGTTGAGCGGCTTGGTGAAGATATCTGCAACTTGGTCTTCGGGAATGTATCACTCGGACATCCTTCCTTGCAATACACTCTCGAATAAAGTGATAACGAGTGTTGATATGCTGACTTCGATCATGGTAGACTGGATTTTTCGCTAGGTCAATTGCTGACTTGTTGTCCACATAGATCTCAGTCGCATCTTCTTGCTCTAGCTCTTTAGCATACTTCTGAGCCAAATTGCGTGACATACACATGATGTTGCAGCTATGTACCCTGCTTCACAGCTGGACAAGGTAACAATAGGTTGCTTCTTTGAAGACCATGTAAAGGCATTGTTACCCATGAAGAATAGGAATCCTGGAGTACTTCTTCCATCGTCTTTTCTTCCGGCCCAGTCGCTATCGCCAAGGCTGTCAAACTCGCGAGTTTACACGTAAGATCGTACGATCTTACGTGCCCACCTGATAAAATCGTGTAGGATCGGTGTAGGATCGCATCAGAGGTAGGATCGTAAGTAGGATCGTAAAATCGCACATAGGATCGTAAGATCGCGTGTCGATACGAGTTTACAAAAAAAATTATTCTAATTTTTTTAACCAAGTTACTAACTTACCGACTTACATACTTACTATCTCATTACTATTTTTAGGCCCGAAAAAGAACAATACGAGTCCGCTGATCTCCGTAACAAGTATTGACGTTTTATTTCCAAATTTTCTAATCAATAAACATAATTATTTACTTTTTCCAAATTGAAATTACATGAAACAAATTAGGGTTCTTCTTCTCATGTTCTATTTACCTGAAGCAAAAAGTTTCTTATAGGTAATTGTTGTTTTTTCTTTTACCTTCTCATAGTTTTAACTATTAACCTTTAAGTTTTAATTTAGATAGCTTAATTGTAGTGATACTAGTGATGTACTTTGTTTTGAGACTTTATTACGCATGTTATGTAATTTTATTCTGCTAAATCGTGAATGTGACGATTAAAACTTGACTTTTTTGTGTTTTAGTTTTACTTTGTTATTTTAAATTTGAACTTTGACATTTTCAAGAGGATATTATATAAATTTGTATTTGATGATGAGTAGAAATAAAAATAGTTTGACTCGTTTATCCGTTGCTTACAGAACATGATAAATTGGTAGGATCTTACGATCTCGATCCGATCTTACGATCTCGATCTTGCAAAGACAAAAACGATCCCAGGTGGGATCGCGATCTTGACAGCCTTGGCTATCGCTATATCCAACCAGCTTGAAGTCTTCACTTATTGAATAAAACATACCATAATCTACGGTACATTTGATGTAACGAAGGATCCTCTTCGCAATCTTTAAATGTTTTGTCGTAGGCTCTTCTATAAAACGACTAATCAATCCAACCGCAAAGAGGATGTCGGGTCTTGTACATGTCAAATAGCGCAAACTTCCAACGAGACTCTTGAATAGGGTTGAGTCTACCGCTTTTCCTCCGTTATGCTTAAAAGGCTTTGCCTTATGTTCTATAGGGGTGCCACCAGGATTACACTTATCCATGTCGAACCTTTTTAATATCTCCTTGGCATATCTTTCTTGACATATGAATATTCCTTCTTCCGTTTTCTTCACTTTAATGCTGAGATAATAAGACATAAGTCCAATATGTGTCATCTCGAACTCTCTCGTCATCGACTTATTGAGCTCATCAATCATACTTTAAGAGTTTCTGTAAAGATCAAATCATCCACATACAAGCAGGCGAGCAGTATACTTTTATTTTCAAATTTCACGTAAAGTGCATATTCACTTAGGCATTTTGTAAAACCATGTCCTTATAAATACTTGTCAATTATAGCATTCCAAGCACATGGTGCCTGTTTTAAACCATATAAGGCCTTCTTCAACCTTAGCACTTTACCTTCTTGGCCTTTGG